>WMED01022702.1:0-11609 GCA_019650415.1 Pipa parva | reverse complement strand
AAAACTGGTCTTGCTTACAGCCGGTCCCTGGTGCAAAAAAGGTTGGGGACCTCTGTGTTATACTTATACAGTATTTATTTTGTCTTTTGTTCCATACATGTTTCTTTTGAGATGCATGAACAGCAGTAAAGATCCATATATTTTTTTTTATGTTCAGTGACAGTGTAATAGTTTTTTCTCTTTTTTTTTTCTTTTGTTATTATTGAATATTTCCCGGCTGCACCTTTAACTGGTCAATTTGCATGTTTCCTCCAAGGATTTGTTGGTTTATTTTGGTTCAAATTAGGAATGAGTGGTTCGGATTCATATTAATCTGACAAAATTTTACACTGGCAGGTTTGAATCTTGCTGAATTAAGCCATAATGGTTGCCAAAAGATACAAACCAAATGCAAACCATACAAACGTTTTCAATTAGGACTTTTAAAACAAACCAGGTTAAAATTCAAAACTTTAAATAGAAACCAGACTTTTCTATTGAAATTCAAAAGTTTGAAATGACGTTTGAAAGTTCTAACTGAATTGTGAACATCTATATTAGAAAAATGTTTCCTCTCCCACACCATGTGGCCCTGGAACCAAACAGATGAAGATGTAGAACTACTTTCTATGCACAATTTGGAATCTGGCAACAAGTGCCCCTTTTTGAGCAACCAAGTAATTTTTTTATCACTAGGTAGGAGAGGTTTAATGAGAGTTTTAGGGAGGAATTCACGATTGTGCGAAGTGAGCTCCGAATCCTTCGGCTCACTTCGCACAGACTGATATGCGCTCACTGATGTCCTGCACGTGGACATCAGCGAGCATTTTAAAGGGATTCCAGTCTTGGCGAGGCAACTCTTTTGGTCTCGCTGAGACTGGAATCCCTTTAAAGTGCTCGCTGATGTCCGTGTGCAGGACATCAGCAAGCGCATATCAATCTGTGCGAAGTGAGCTGAAGGATTCGGAGATCACTTCACACAATGGTGAATTCCCCCTTAAACAGGGCATATCCTGAAACCAGTTGTCCCTTATAGGTCAGATTAGCAACTGTTGTTTGAATAAGCAGCCCAAGCTTACTTTTCAGTGACACCAGGGACTGAACCCTTGTTTTCTTCTTTTTCAGTTTTCTTTTTTGCTTTGAAATCATATTACAAAATTAAATTGTTTATAAAAGGGGTGAATCTCATGAAACCCCCATTCAGAATGTGTTCTTCTGGTTATCAGGTTATAAAGTAGAATTGTATGGGTGAATTGCTTGTTGCAACACTTTTGGGATAGTTTTGTATAGACAGGGCATGCTTGCATTGATGTATCACAAAAGGCTGAGCTCTTTTTAATTTCTTACTTGTTGGGGGGGGGTTTAATTATTTTCTAAAAAAAATCTGTTCAGAATGTAAAATGTTAGGAGGAAAGCACTCTAGCTCCCTATGAATAAGCGCGGTGACGTTTACAGGGCTCAGTCCCTCATCAGTTTTCTGATATTTCTGTTCAAGTAAATACTTGTTCCAACAATTCCTTTAAAATTATTGAACTATTTAGGGGAAGTTGCTTAGGAAGGTGCTAAAATTCCCTGTGCATGTGTGCTCTGCAAGGGTCAAGCCATTTGTCATTTTAATGGACAGTAGGATGTTATCTTATGTGTTGTGTTACTTGTAACAAATGGAAACCATATAATACCTAGCAAAATTTGAATACTGAAAAATGGCTCCTGAAAAACAAACAAAAAAAAAAAATTCAGTATTTCAAAATCCAAATGGCTTTGGACACTGTACATTGGAAAAAAAGGCACAACATTTATAAAAATGTGTTTATTTAATTTTTCTTTAATCAGAAGCAAAAGCCAAAACCTTTGACAAGAATATAACGAAACCTATCAAACACGTTAGGTCCAGCGTTAAATGGTAATGGATTCTCCTAACACTTTCCTCATTCCTATTCCAAATTACCTCAGGTTTTAAACTGAGCTGAAATGGAGGTATAGGGTGTAAATATAACAGAGCTTTAAATGAGAAAGAGCAAGGATAAATTGCCCAATAGGAAATAACTTCTAATGCAAATTGGGTTTTAAATGGGTTTTAAATTAAAATGTAGATATCTCATTGAAAAGCAGTGCATTTATCACTGATCAAATGTGTTTAGGCTTTAGCAGAAGATAAATTAAAACTATTAAATAGGCTAAAAAAATTAAAAAAAAAATAAAAACATTTGTAACACTTGCACATGTGTATACACATTCTTAGGCATGGGATATATGCAAATGAACATAGGGACAAAGTATTAAGGGGATGAAAGTAATCTAAATTTAGTCAAGAATTTGTCACACATAAATTAAGCCACAGTACAGTGAACATTTGTTTTTATTGTTACAAGAAAATAAAGTATAGTATGGCATACATCCAGAAAGCACTTAACTATTCACCCCATTATTCTACAGGGCAGGCTCCCACATACAAATTGGAAATGTTAACCCCTTGTCTGCCAGTAAAAATATATTAATGCCAGGGATTATTTGCAATTCTGAATTATTTTCATGTAAAAGTGCATCAAATAATACCATCAGCATAAATTGCCAATACACTTCTATCTGGCCTCCCAGCTTCCCACCTTTCTCCGCTCCAGTCTATACTAAATTATTATGCCAGAATTCTCTCCCTTAAAGGGACAGCCTTTCTCCCAATTCCTCTCTGTTCCTTGGCATCCCTTAAGAAAAATAATTCTTTACAGTGTACTTCTTTTGACATTTAAGGCACTTCACTCCATTGCCCCTCTCTACATTTCCTCACTCGTATGCCTGTACATTCCTCACTGTCAACTGCGCTCCTCCCAAAGCAACCAGCTTTGCATGCCACATACCAATACTGCCCTTTCTATTCTTAGGGGTAATTCAGGAAAGTGCGAACTTACCTGGCGATCTTTCGATTCACCTCGCTGAGACTTGTATGCACTCCCTGCTCTCCTGCACATGGAGATCAGCAAACGCTTTAAAGGTACTTCGGCTCAGTGAGGCGACTTGAGTGGTCGCGAGGTGAGCCAAAGTACCTTTAAAGCGTTCGCTGATCTCCGCGTGCAGGAGAGCAGGGAGCGCATACCAGTCTCAGCAAGGTGAATGGAAGGATTGCCAGGTGAATTTGTACTTTCCTGAATTACCCCCTTAAACCCTTCTCTCTTTCTGCCCCACACATCGTTGCCAGGAACATTCCCTCCACCCTTTTAAAACCAAACTGAAATCCTTCCTTATGGAGCACTAACACTGTTTTTTTGTAAATATTGTATTGTATCCTTAACCAACTATTTATGCTTAGTAAATAGTTGGTTAAGGATATATTTATTTATAGACCAGTGTACCAGTAGTTACAGCTTTTGTTACCCTTCTATCTATGTATGTAACTCTTCCTCCCACTTAGATTGTAAGCTCTTTGGGGCAGGGACCTCCATCCTCTTGTATCATAGATGCATAGATGTGGTTGTGAATTTACTGATTCTACCCAGAGATTTACCCTTGGTGAGGCATTATACTGGTATATATTTCTTACCTGGCTAACCTTTGTCCTGACATAAACATAGTAAGCCTAAAGCTATTTTTCCTCTGTTTTATTTTAAAGAGAAAGCCTTGTGCAATTTGTTTTTATTATACAACACTGTAACATGGTAACATAGTTTATAAGGCTGAAAAAAGACACAAGTCCATCCAGTTCAGCCTATTTTCCTGCAATGATCCCAATTTATGTGTTGGTACACCAAGTTGCAGCTAGTTGAAGCAGCTAAATATATTTTCTTATTTTTTTATATTATTTTATTATTGAGATGTACATTCCATCTTTAAAAGTAGATAAGAAGAAAGAAACTTGAACTTTGAATCAGATTCATATCAATGCATACATTGTACCCTGATATAAAATATGAAGTCTGACCTATTCTCTATAGATTCCTTTCCTATTATAATGGGACAGCTCTTTCATCCCAATGTAAAATTTCCTACTATGCTACATTTCAGTGATTACTGTCATGTCAGCACTGACAACTGTCACTGTTTGAGGCACATTTCTTTAACTCTAATTAAAACTAATTGCCATCTTTTCTGGGATGGTCAACAGACTTGGACAAACATGTATTCATTCATTCTTAATTATTATTCTGAGAATGGGAACAAAATCCATTGAGTTAAGTTCTTTTGTATTTGTAATTTAACTAATCTTAACAAACAAGCAGTTCATGGTCTATACCTGGACTATAGTCTATTTTTTACATTTAACTGTGCATGTAAATATGATACAATATATGTATTGTGGAGGGAGGAGAAAGGCTTTTATAGGACAATGCTTATGTTAACAGTTATTTCTGTAAATATTAAAGAGTGAAAGTTAAGTCAGGTAGCTATTTGAAAATAAAAGTGTAGCATTCTTCTTTACAAACACTTTCATCAAATTAACTCACATTTTGGAGTTACTAAGACCTACAATTCATTCTACTTGAAAAGTGATCAAATTTACATTTACAAGTGATGTCATGATTATGATGCCAAACAAATTGAATCTCCTTTTATAATGAGGTGAGCAGAGAGGTGACTGTGGAGATAATTTATGTATAGTTTACTCAAACATTGACACTGACCCAAGCGTGTATTGTTTGTATTAACTAAGGCCGACTGGTTTAGAAAATCTAAATTTGTAATTAGATTGAAAACTAGTCAAAGGACCATCTCTGGAGAGCTGTGGTCAATGATTCTTAATCTGAATGGCCCACTGTTCTTAGTGGTGTACCCCTTATAGAAAATGTATTGATAAGCCATTCAATTTTACAACAACACAAAGGCTGGAGGAAACCAGTATAATTTCCCAACTGCGAAACGTCTGAGTTATGTCAAAAAGCCTTTAACGGGAAATGGACCTAACAGGATTAGTGGAAATGCTCTAACAAAAGAACAAAAACAAGTGAAAAAGGGAATTTTCCCATGGTAAAGCTAATTGCCCAATCATTTTAAAGGGTATCTTGCTTTTATTAGGATAAATCAAGGTAAAATAAGTTGTTAAAGGATTTCTTTATCTTATTATTATATGTTGAACTTGATGATCTGTTTTTTTAAACTTTGTATGTAAATTGTAGTTGTGGATGCAGGTCTCCTGGGATCTATGTACCAGTGACCACCATATAGAAATGAAGATGCCCTGTAATTAGACAAAAGTGGGATCTATTTATATGCTAATGTATATTACTGAAGAACTTTTTTTCTACTTAAGCTAATTTTCAGAATTCTGATAAATTATACAAATTAAAATCTAATAAACTCTAGCAATCATTTCACAGATTTTATATTGAATGATTTTAAATAACATGCCACTATTCTTTTCACATGTCTGAATGTATCTCAATGATCATGGTCTATTTTATTGTTTTTTTTAATCTGTTTGATTGCCAAAAGAATTGGAAAAATCCCTTTATATAGTACACTTGTAAAAGTAGCCCATGAAATCTTTGTACATATCTGAAAGTATAAATTGCAGGAAAGACGAAGACATAGTTAAAAGCAGTGTCAGATTAATATGTTATAGCACAGAATAGCCTACAGCATATACTCTCAAAATGTCCTCAGGCTTCTCTGAAAGTTCATGTTTTGTAGATACTGCACTGCAGAACATGTGAGTCTAATATCTAATAAAGATATTGTTTTTACCTACCTCGGAGTGCCGGAGATTTTTCCTAGAACATGTGGGTCTGTCAGATTTTTCCATCAAACTACTTAGCTCTATGTACTTTTACAAAAATCGTAATGTTGGTTAGGGCTGAGTACAAGTTCTAGAAATTTTGGTCTACGGTAATTAGAATGCACAATACTTTGTTAAGTAAATTACAAAGTGTAAACTGCAGGACTTTACATTGTAGCAGTAACTGATTGCAATAATAAAATTCAAATAAATAAAATTTTCATTAAATTGGACAAAATTTTTTTAGGGGGAATCTGGGCCCATTTATACAAGGCAAAATAAGGAAAACAAGATACTACCATATTTTTTTTCTGGATTTACATCAGCAAAATGCTAACTGTCAAAACTAACGATACAGTTAAGAAATAGCAGCAGCATTTTTTTCCCAATGTAAGGTGATGTAGTTAGCCAGATGGTAGCAGCCCTGCCATCAGCCCCACACTTTAATACTACTGTAACAGACTCTGATGCTTGATATAGGAGAATCACCTGTGCACACGCTCACAAAGTGATGCAATAAACTTCATAAGTCCATGATTTTCATAAGCATGCAAACTGGTTGCAAATTCAGCACATTATAGAGATTGCTGAATAATAGACAATCGGAAAGTGGTGAATAAATTTAAATTAAGACCTTTACAGAACTGTTTGGACTTTTATAAATAATTCCATGTGTCTCTATAAATACACATATTTCTATAATCTGACACAGGTATTTGTCAGATGAAAGCTTCACTTAGAAAATTTTAATGCCCTAATGCAGTGAATTTAAGGTATGTTATAGCCCCCCCCCCCCCCCCCCCCCCAAACATGTAATAGCAACATGCCCAGAACTAATTCCCACCCACTGGAGCATCATTCAAAATATGGAATTACACAGATCCAACTCAGTTCCCACAGGAATTACTTTCGTACAACATTTCTAACTTTACAAATGCTTACAAAAGACGTACCCCTTAAATTGTAGTGGACCAAAATGCTCTGCATTCTAGGCCATTTCAAGTCTAATGATATTTAAAATATTTGAAGATCTCCAAGACAATTTGATATACTTGGCACAGAAAGATATACAAAGAATAGTTAATATACTTTGAAAACATAATTTGTTTTTCTACCTGAAATAAATCACTCCTTTTGAAAGGCTTTGCAAACATTCTAGCAGAGTCCCTAACTGCTCTATAGAAAGCTATATAAAACTTTAATATCTGCCTAACTGGGAAAATAAGCTACAGAGCACATTATCAACAAATTGATGGTAACTAAGCTTGCCTCCTGAAAGGGGTCACCTCCTGTTATAATCACTGGGAACAAGCATAGAAAGTACACATTAGATGGAATTAAGCCCCTGTAAAAGCTGCATCTCATGTTCCTTGCATCATCAAATCTATGTTGGAGAACTGTGATAAGGCTGAATCATACTTACACATCTGGTGGTTATGCAAGAAAATTTAGATCTTAAAGGAAAAAAATATATTTCTTATTATATATCTGTTGTACTAGGTTAACCTACTACATTAAATGTAGCTCTGCTACCATATAAGTTTTTCAAATAAAAACACTTTGAATTCATATTCTTTTAATATCAATAAACCTATTTGCAAAAGCCATAAACCCACCCCACCAGTCCTCCTCTAGATATAATTATTAATTTAGCCAATTAACAATATATAGCTTTTTTGTTTGTAAAATACATTTGCCCTTTATCATTAAAAAAGTGTCATAAATGGGAGATATGGTTGTAATTGCTGGGGCGTCAACCCTTTAACCTAAACTAGCATTCTGAACATCTATTCAACCAGCAGAACTAAAGACCTTCTTCCTATTAAATATTGTGTTTCATTTCAATGTTTTGTTCTCAAAACTTCTTTTGTAAATAAGAATTTGGTTATTTGGAATATTTAAATACTACGGTTTCACTATTTTCACTGTCAAATAGTCTGTGTGGGTTATATTTGGGGGCAAAATTTTCTAAAGTCCAAAACTATTTTTTCTACTTTTTCTACCCATGTTTCATCCGATAAAGTTTGTTTTTCACCTTTCTGCCCCTGTTTTTCACAGTTTTTGGCAGTTTTACTGTTTTTTGGGCGAAAAGGACAAAAAAATATCTTTCAACTTTAGTAAATTTTGCCCTTAATTGCGGTACTGAGTCAAAGTCAGCTTTCATTTCACATGCTCGGGATCATGAGATGAACATCTCCGCAGCAGCTTAGTTCCTGCCTATGTGTGTGATGTATGTCATCACAAAGTACCTGCCCCTTTTGAATTTCACAGAAACAGGCCAAAAGTGCTTGTGCTGTAGTCCCGCCCCTGTATTTACTCCTGGGTTCTGCTTAGATTTCTTCTATGTGAATACTTATTTATTGCATAGCCTAAAGTGGAAAAATTGTGCAGTCACTTTATGCAAGCAGCTTCTCTGTAAATTAAACTCAGGAACTGAGTTTCCTCACACAATATGGGATAATGTTTTGATTATTAAAGCGCTTCACTTATTATAAAGAAAAAAATCATTGTTCCAATAATACTGATACTGAGTAGCTGACATAAATACAAACAGCCCAGCCATAGTACAGTAAATCAACCAAAACATGAAGAGATTGAAATTAGAATTTAACATTTTATAATTTTTTTCTTTTTTTTTTTTGCTTTGGCAACCCTAACTGCTGATAGGTTTTAATTATAGGGGAACTATTAAACCCTCCAGGCTTGAAATAAACATTTTTCTGTGCTTAAGAAAACTAAGCACAGCATTAAGTTTGTGTTCCCAGTTGATTACAATTTTTGCATTTTCCCTTTAGCTCTGCAATTTTGCTTCACATTGTGTTATTACGTGGCTAATGTCCCTAAGGGCTTTAAAAAAGGAAGGAAGAAGGAGCAATGCCCTAATCTTCCTATGTGTGCTTCACATTTACATATTACACAGGTTAGGTATTGCTTGGCAAAGTCATTCTTTAAAATGATTGTGAAATAATCAAATGATTGTATAATCTATTGCAGAGGGTAAAAATATACTGTACATTACTAAGCAAAACTTTTAGGCTCATTGAGTTTTTAAATATGCTATTTTGTCTTAGATGTTTTTTACAGTAGGTGCATAGGCAAGAGCAAATGATAGTATATAGCATTTATCCTGCAGCATAATCACACTAAGTAATGTTTCTGAGCAGACAGGAGTTTTCAAATGTGTTGTCCAAAAACTAGGCAAGGGTGAAGACCAGAAACATACAGGTATATGGGGGCTATTCACTAAGGTGCAATTTCGACTGTTGAATTCGCAAACAGTGGATTCCCATAGCAAATCCGCTACAATTTCCCCATTGTAAAGTGGCAACAATTTTTTAATGTTAAGATTGCGACAATTTTCCCATAATAAAGTCACGACTGCAACAATATTCTCATTATAAAGACGCGACTGCCACAGTAGCAGCCTATTGTGACTGTCTTTATCTGGCGAATTCACACCTATACGCAACAATTCGGACTTTAGTGAATAACTCCCACAATGATTAGCCATGAAAAATAATTGCAGTAAAGTAAACGTCATAAATTCGTATCAGAAGATCTGACTAACTTCTATTAGCAAATAACCCCCCCTTCTCACTTTATTATGTCATTTTAGAAGTAAATTTTCATCAGTTTGGTTTCATAGCCACTACAGTTCCTAGTGCAAAAAAAAAAGCATCACGGTTCCTGCACACGCACCCAGAAACCATACAGTATCTTATATGGATGTGGGTAGTGCCAATCGTAGCATTAAACTAAAACAAAAGCAGCGACGCAGGTCCACTGGTCAAATGGGCTTCATTGCAACTACAATTGCTGCAACTTCTGTAATTGTAATCAAAAAACCCATAGGGACTGGGATCCTAAAAAAAAGTGTTCTGGAATAATAAGTCAAAATTTATTGGCTAAAACAAGAAACATGAATTTAAATGTAACGTCTGATCAACTTATACAACCAAAGTGACATGACAAAAGTCCAACATTACCTCCTCCCTTCAAGGAATGCTAACATGTATGGTAAATAACACAGAGATAGACTATGGGGGTTATAAATCAAAGTGCAAAATCACCAGGCATAGCAAAATCGTGACCTTTCATGCCACTGCTTTCTGACAGGCGCAAATTTGCTATTCCTTATTCAGTGGATTCCCTTGGTGAAGAAGCATCGAACTGTGATAGATGATAGTTGAATTGTAGGTAGACATAATCAGGATGTATAATGAGGTTTAGTATGTGAATTCCCCTATGAGAATAGAAGTGACATAATTTTCCAATGATTCCCATGCATCTCTTTAAAGAACAAAATGTCACTCTATTTCTTAGATTAATGTCAAAATCCTATTAATGGGCAGGACTGATTGTAAGGACGTTATCACCACGTTGTCACATTTTGGTTGCTGTATTATAGTCACCTACATTACAATAAGTTATTTTACATCCCTTTTTATAAGACGCAATTCCTAGTTCATAGTTACTTGGTCACCATATTTTATAGAACTTTTGAGGGAACAGTTGCATTATGGAAGAAAGGAACCCAGTCATCAGTCCCCTACTTTGCTATGTTCATATAGGAAATCCTGTCAGCAAATTTTGAGCAGTACTTTTTTGGCAAAATGTGTGCAGAATATGGTAGATCAGATGGAGGTTTAAAAGAATGGATGAACTTGGGGAGCACTGAGCACACAACACACAAATATAACAGACAGATAGTGAATAACTAGTGCAGAAACTATCTTGCCTTTATATGTAGGGGATGCTCCTGGTTATTTTTACAGTCCTTTATATAAATAGGTCGTAGGAGAGATCTCTGTTTTGAGTCTTGATTTATTTAAACATGGTCATTAGGTCACACCTAAGTCAACTTTTTTCCTCAGCTAAATAAACCCAATTTCTACATATTGTAGCCTATTATTACGTTTGTTTATTTATTTAGTTGCCATCTTTTGAACTTGTTGACAGTAACTTACATCTTTCTTGTGCACTGATGGCAAAAGAGTACACAATATTCCATGCGATTAGTGTTTTGTAAAGTATTAGTGTTATGTTACTATGCACATCTATTTCCTTTTGATGCACTAGTTGATCCTATTTGCAGTAGCAGCATTTACTTGACACTGGTTTCCACAGTCACTGTCAACCAAAATCCTTCAAGCGTTTGCTGTCAATTTTAATAAGTTTAAATCTCCAACATATCCAAACCTATTTATTATCGAATACTTCCATTTTTTGTGTTAATATTATGCAGTATTTAACCTGGATCTGTGTGACTGCGATGTTCTGTATTTAATGCTGTGATAAGATGATTGTGTTTATTGAATGACAATTGGGGGTTAGTCGGAGACTAATAATCTGTAAACAACTGCTTAAAGGTAAATTAAAGGGAAAGTTGATAAAGAAATATGTATTGGCCTTAGAAATTAACTGGGAGAAGCAATTTTGGATGTAAATAACATAAGGCATTATTGCTTTATCTTCGCCCTTTATTCAGATAACCTCTTTGCAAGTAAGACATGTCTGAAGGGAATGTTTTGTTCCATTGAGAGTCCATTGAAATCCTAATGAGCATTTTATTCCTTGAATGGCAGGGCTAGCAGTTGATTGAGAGTAAAATCTGCAACACTGTTCATTTATTTTGGGGGAAAAATGAAGAATAGACATTACTTCACATTCCAATTCTTGTAAAGATGCGAGCAAGATCTATCTGATCAAATTGAATCCTTTCTCCTCTATACTGCCATTTAGATCAAGGAAATGAAATTCTAACTATAGTTCAGTGTTTCTACTTCAACTGTTTACAAAAAGAAACATGTATTAACACTCTCACACAGTAGAGTTGAAAACCACTGAGAATACATTGGTGTAAATCTCTAGACCAGTGTTTTTCAACCTTTTCTCTTCAGGGGAACCCTTTGGTGTTGTCAGATTT
>WMED01022701.1:0-11610 GCA_019650415.1 Pipa parva | reverse complement strand
TCTGTTTTTATTTACAATTTACACAACGTGCCAACTTTTCTGATTTTGGGGTTTGTAGGTTACCATACTGACACCTATTGTCCAGATTAGTGAGAAGTAGACCTATCACCAATCTATGGCAAATGAGTGACAGAGATGATAATAATAGGTAGTTTGGAAATATGAGTCATTGATTGCATGGTAGGCAGGAAGCATAAGTTCATAGAGTCAACAGAGAATGCAATCATGCTTAGATTAGATTGCTGCTGCAGGGCTTGCTCTTTGCCTTGGGGCATGGAACCTGCATTTCCTCACTTTAAGTTAAATCCAACATTGTGGACTTATATAGGGAACTTATTCATATTAAATTGATATTATTTAGGACAACTGGAACCACACTTCATAGTCACTTTTGCTATCTGGTTACACCTTGCTTCTGTCTGACCATTAATACCACCACTAATTGATTACTGAAAGCTACAAGTGTGTCTTCATGGTAAGCCAAGGCTGAATTTTAGCTGGGTTATGATAGGTTGATGACCCTGTTGCCAAGGAAAACCCAAATGTGCGCATAATTTCGATAGGTGGAAGCCATGACATCATTCCACCACAGTCAATATGCAAGACAGCCCAATAAGCTATTTGACTATCTCTTTCTTTCTGGGATAGAATTTGTATATCAATCTGATAGTGAGTTGGACCATCATCCAATGAGAAATGAAGCAGGTTTATGCAGCAGAAGCAGGGACAATATAGGTTAAGAAAGGTAGGAGTAGTGTTGAAAGGCTTTCCAAGCAGAAGATTAATAAGCACAGTTAAAGCCTAAACACAGCAGCACTTCCTTTTTACAAAGCATTGCCATGTCCATTTTTTTTCACCGCTGCATGTGTCCCTTCAAGGAGCAGCAACACCAGAACATGAAAGAATTCTGTTTTGATTGACAGGGAAGTAATTTCTGCATGTTACTGGTAACATTTTTATTTTTGTATAATTTGTATAATTCTGACTATAATTTTCTTTTTCCTCATATTTTTTTTCATCTCCAGCTAGCAAATAGACAACCCAAGCCAAACAAAAAACCCCTAAGATTTTAATTCAGATATGATAGTGTTACAAGTAGCTGCCATTTACATCCTAACAGCAATTTTCTTTTCTTGCAGTTCATGTTTTTGTTTATATATACTGAGTCCCTGAATTCCCAATGAATTGTTTAGGTAGGAAAAAGACCCTGTCAGATGTGGGGAACTGTCTGTGTAGACCACTTAACCTTGGCTATTATGTTACACATCATTATTAAGATCAGCAATCTACCTGGGATTTCAAATAGACACATCACTATGCCTTTACAACCAGAGGTGCTTTGATCTCTCCACTGCACTTCTGTCAAGTCAAACTTGGAAGTGTCATGGTTATTTTTGGCCTAAGGGGGGCACACTATTACAACTAAAACCCTGCTGGAAAATGTCTTTATAATGCATGGAGAGTTTAAACAAACCTTTCCCCCCCCAAAAAAAAATATATTTTCTAATTCCTCCCTTTCATTTCTAGCCATTTTACCAGCTCATTCAGGTTCTCTCCCTGACCTTTCAGCATGGGGGGGCTTTGGCAACACTTTAACCACTACTGGCTGCTGCATCAGTAGCTCCTGCAGTATAAAATCGCAGGTAAACAGCTGCAGACTGTGGCGATTGCTCCTTGCTGTCTGCCACTGAGGGAGGCAGTGATAAGGAAATGATAGGTAGAAAGACATTGCTATCAGGGAGGGATAAGGGACTGTTCTACCTTTCAGCCACAGCTTTGTTTGTGCTGTGCTTTCTGAAGGCCTGCCAGACCGGCTGTGTAAATGAATAGCTGTCTCTCACCCCTCCCATTCCCTCCCCATTCCCCCCCCTATTCTCTCCCCCTTCTTTTTTCCTCTCTCTCTCTCCCTTTCCTGCTGAGCGACTGCAAAAGGAGCTTTAACTCGCTTTCAGCACCGCTTCTCCCTATTCAGCACAACGTCACCGCTCGTGTTAAACGTATGTAGCAGCGCCGCTGAAAGGTAGGGGAGGCCACGCTATTGACGCTGTCAAAAGGCAGAGCCCCAAGTCCATGTTGTGATTTCAGTAGAGAGATCTGGTTATTGTTGGTGTGGGATAGAGGGGGCTTCTAAGGCCCCGCAGTCTGGTTACTGGCTGCTGATTGGGATCCTTGCATTCCATTGTTACTCTGTATCAACATGCTGCTTTTTATTTAGCACATGAAATTGCCCTGGATATGTATAGGGGCCCTGGCTACTGGCCCTTTAAATGCCCTCCATTCAGACTTTTTTTTTTTTTTTGGGGGGGGGGGGCCCTTTGGTATTTTAGTTTCTGTGTTACATCCCCACTGCACTCCACCGTGCTGTGTATTCATAGGGGTTGACCATGTATGTCATTTAAATGCCCTAATCCGCTAAATTCATTTGGTAATATTTTTTTTAAAGTCCACAATGGATATTTTTGTAAATGTAGTATGGGCAGTTGTTTTATTGAAATTCCTTTGGTATTAAAATATGTTCTCCACATTGTGCTGACCCCCCCCCCACACACACACACAGGGTTAACAATTAATTATGAACTTAGGGTGAATAAAATGTTTACTGGCTTGTCAATGTAAAAGCCAGAATGAGGTTTTAGTCCAGCTCAGGCCTGGATTCTGTGTTGTTTTAAGAACACTGGTATCATGGGAAAAATCTTTAAGTTTTTAAAATTATATATATATATATATAATGTCAGTTCCAATGAAAATTCTTTAATTTATGGACATCCTTGCAACCTATATAATAACAAACACATGCGATTATGTTCAACAATACATGCAACATGTAATGAAACTAAAACAGGTAATTTCTTTCATATTACACTTTATCATATTTTTAAGCATGTTTTCAAAAGACAACAACTTTTCTTTGATAATAACCATTTTGTTGAAAGCCATGAAATGATTATCTAAAAGGATATTGAATAATCATGTTGTGTACCTTCTGACATCACAAAGCACCAACTATAACTGTGCATATAAGTTAAAGTGGAAAGAACTGATAGAACATACATGCAGGGTTAGCAGTCTTCAGTACATTTACTTTGACAGTTCATAAAAATGAAGCTAAGTTTTTATATCAGTAAGAAAAAAGCCCAGATGTTTAAAAAAGTATGTACCTCTCCTAGTCCTGTTAGCTACACACAAAATGTTCCCTGTAGTGTTTGTGGGACTTTGAGATATCACTTCTTTTTTACAACCTTTTTAGCTCTTAAAAGAACTACAATGTTACATTTTTCAGAAATAATTATAATAGTAGAACTATTGGCTACTTTTTTTGAAGTCTGTAAAAAACTTTTCCAAGGGTTGGCAACTGCGCACGCGTGATAATGTTAAATGCACTCATCCTAAAGATGAAACAGTGTACTTTCACATACAGGCAGTGAGTGGCATAAAGAGATTCTTCTGCAACTTATTTGTTCCTTCTTAGGTTAGCCAGACCATACATTTAAAAACAGCCATGCATCATATGTATTGTATAGGTGTTTAAGTTTATTAACTTAAAGTTTATTAGACTGACCTTTTATTGATTCTGAAACAAACTAAAGTTGGGTATACTTTTTATTACTAAGCAGTACAAGATTATACCCATTAGTGAGAGGTATTTACTTCACAATATACTGTATTGATTATTAAAACCAAGCAAGCATTCTACATATTGTATGGCTATTAGAGGGTGATTTCTTTCCACTGGAAGATATTTTTTGTTGTATTTTTAAAAGGAACAGTATGACTGTTTCTCCTTATACTACTGTATATGTATAATCATATTCTTACTTAATAAGACTTTCTGTGCAGAAAATAAACTATATATTTTGCTGATCATTTATGATATAAAAAAATCAATATATAAGCTTTTTTATTAAACATAATATCATTTGCTCATCAAATTATTGTCTGTAATATCGGCTCCTACATACTTATCAGTCTTGATTCATAAGTGATCTAATGTACCTTCTTCTTTAACAAGAACAGACATCTCTTTTAACCCTTTAAAACAGAAACATAAATATAACATAAACAGAAAAGAGAAACATAATGTTTTACAACAGGGGTTGCTGTATTAAGAAGCATTTCATTCAATGCTTCTTAACACTAAGGGCCTAATTCACCATTGTGCGAAGTGAGCCGCGAAGCCTTCGGCTCACTTCGCAAATGGTATTATGCGCCTGCTGATGTCCTGCATGCGGACATCAGCGAGCGCATTAAAGGGATTCCCATCCCGGTGAGGAGACTCGAATGTTTTCGCCAAGACTGAAATTCCTTTAATACGCTCGCTGATGTCCGCGTGCAGGACATCAGTGGGCGCATAACACCATGTGCGAAGTGAGCCGAAGGCTTCGCGACTCACTTCGCACAATGGTGAATTAGGCCCTAAAGCCTGTAAAAAGAGCTTCCTATTTATTGACCACCTAGGAGGTAATTCAGGAAAGTCCAAACTTACCTGGCAAGCCTTCGATTCACTTCGCCGAGACTGGTACGCGCTCCCTGCTGTCCTGCACGCAGAGGTCAGCGAACGCTTTAAAGGTACTTCGGCTCACCTCGCGAGACTGGAATACCATTAAAGCGTTTGCTGATCTCCGCGTGCAGGAGAGCAGGGAGTGCGTACCAGTCTCTGCAAAGTGAATCGAAGGCTCACCAGGTAAGTTCGGACTTTCCTGAAGTTTTAAGTACAAGTGTTAAAGTGACAGGTTTAGGCTTATTGATTTTGCAGAATAGTTATAGCAATTGAAGAAAAAACAAGCACTTGGAAAAATGGTTTTTAGCTAATCCTAGCCCCTCCCACTTAGTCAAAGGCTATGCTCACTTAATGAGGAGGAGGGTTTAGGATAGCTCCTGCTCCAAGTGCTGTTTTTTTTTTTCTTCTATTGCTGTGATATGATTATTCTGCAAAATCGATAAGCCTAAACCTATCTTTTTAAATCTTGTATTTAAAACTAGGTGACCAATAAATAGAAAGTTCTTTTTTTTACAGGTTTTAGTATCCCTGTGTCTATATGTTTTTCTGAATCATGTTCATTTAACTTTAGCAAAAATTCATTCAAATTTTGCTGGAAAGTAAAGATGCATGCAGCCATGCCAAATACATACATTTAAACTCACTTTTGAGCAGTACTGGAGCAGTATATGTGTTGTTGTTTTCTTGAAGGGATTCAATGCATCCATCTTATCAATGTTTTTGGAGTATGCAAATTATTTCTTCTGCACAGACTTTTTAGTGAATGATTATTGACTACTGCTGACAACTGACAATGGATTTTGGAAGGGCTAGATATTTTATTTTCCTGCAGAATTGCATATTTTTTTACATACTGCTGTGAAGAGATTGTATTTCATCATATATGCATGCTTTGAGAACTTTAAACAAAAACTAATTAACAAATCACATTTATTCATTTGGTCTATGTGCCACAATAAACCCACAACCATTCCCTTTCAAGACACCTACTTAAATACATGGCAACCTTTGTAGTATTTGATCTCCACCCTCTGCTGATAAAGAAGTTGTTCTGGGCATTGTCATCTTACAGAGCATGTGTGAAAACCACCAAAGCACTCAATGTATGCCTCATTGATATCTAATGTACCATGTGTACATTAGATGCAAAGGGTATAGTTTTTGTGAATTTATAATAATCCTATATTAATACAGTTGCATATGTATATATGATATTACATTATTGCTTTAGAAGGTATTAAAGAATGGAGCATTATGTCATCCTATTCTTTAAAGGGGAACTATAGTCAGATTACAGCTGCATATTTGCAGTAGTATACCTTAGTGAGAAGCATTTTCCCCAGTAGATGTGTAATAAATCATCCTGCTTTAGATGAAACAGCACTAGAAAACTCTCGCACCAGGAAATGTGTGTGTGAGCTGGGCTGGCTAGTTTTCCATGAAAGGGTATCCTCTCCCAGACATTTTTGCCCTACTTACTACTTAAAGCCTGTGCACAAATTAGCTTCCCCAAGCCCATGTCTCTGTAATCTGCTGCATTCCAGGAATGTAAACAAAGCATGGCTAATGAGGCCTAAAGGTCAGCACACTGCTTAACCAATGGCAGTCAGGCAGCTTTTTCCTCTTATGTTTAGCAGTTATATCACTGCAAAAGTTTTGAAATGCTTGCCTAATAAATCACCTTGCTTCAGATGAACCACCTACTGGGGAGAAATACTTCTCACTAAGGTATAGTACTGCATATGTAAAGATGTAATCTGACTATAGTTCTCCTTTAAACCCCACCCCTGTTCACATTTCCAGTTACAATGTGCCAGTTTACTCCTCAGTGCTACATACGACAACAGGGGAAAACTAATTCAGTATATAACCTATAAATGATGGGCACATCATTTACATCTGGGCAACCACTTCAAAAACTGAACAATCTAGGATAAATCCAAATGGCCATACTTGTTTAACTCATATAGTATATATCTGCCTTAATAGACCCTTTTTATGTTACTGGCTGTAATGCTTATTGTTTACAGCACCAGGCAGGTATGAAGATCTCTTCATTTGTAAATGGTACTGCCCCCATGATATTTAAAATGAAAGTGGTGCCTGTTTCCAATGCTGCTTTCAGTTTTGAATGCTGTGATTGCTGAAGAATCAAATAGGAAGAGCTTTTAAATCAGATGGTAATGTGAATCCAGAAATATCAGTAAGATGTGATTTACTCAACTTCTGAAATTACATCTGGTTAAAAATTGCATTTAAATCATTAAATGTATTCAAGTGCAGTGACACTGAAGTTTGTACATTAGTCATTGTCCTGCAGAAGAACAGGGGAGATGATGTCAGGACATGGAATAGATGTTATATTTAGTACATATTTCATTGGCTGCTTATCATACAGTAACCCTATAATTAATGCTTACCATGACCAGTAAGATTTTTAGTGGATTCTACTAAGAATTGAAACAGTTTGAATCTGTACATTTTAAAAAGATTAAATGGTTTTGTGACAAATGTAAGTAAATCTATTTGGTCTGTTGAAATTACGGTATATCAGCGACATACAGGATGATCATTTCTACATATATCGCTACTTTGTTTTAGTAAATGTTGCTAGTTGCACCTGCTGATACATACTGTTATATTCCTTAACGGCTGATGCTCTTTAATCTTTGGAAAATTGTTCAATGCATGGCCAACGTAATGTGAATCTTGTACATTATCACTTTGACTGAACACTGATAGTACTTTTAGCAAAAAGGTATGGAGAGAATTTGGCTTAGCAACTGATGGTAAACAGATTATAATTCAAAATCTAGAGTGGCAGCAAACTAAGCTGTAATAATGTACAGTTCCCATGTTTTTCAAACATCTGCTCCCTACCTACAGGACTGCAATTTATCATCACTGATATACAGGGTGCAAAGGCTGCAGATTTATTAGTTAATTGGGTAAATATTACAATAGCTTATCCTTCAAACATGATGATTTAAACAGCAATATAGCCACTTCTCCAATCAGTCCAAGATAATTTTCAAAAGTAAATAAGAGGCGGGTCATGTGAAGTGCGCTCAAATGTGACAAGTTTTTCAAAATTTTGTGTTCAAAATTTAAGGATAGGTAGCTGGAATAAGGTGAAAATTTATGTGCCATTTTCAAGCCTAGAGAGAGGAGATGTTGCACCATTACATGTGAAACCTTGATTTTGACTGCTTCAATATTACACCCTCTTATAAACAAAAAGAGGATATTCCAAACCATTGCAGGCACCATGACATATATACTGTACTGGGCTCTTAAAAATAAGCAGGTATCCAGGCAATTAACATAATTGTGTAACCGTTGTCCCTTAAAGCCAACATGACAAGCTAATACTTGGTATATCAAATGTAAGAGGCTCTTAATGACAGTGTGTGAACATCACAAGAGAAATACCCTGGCAAAGCATCAATTTATCCATTAGTGCAGAATGTCATAGTACTCAGATACAACTCTGTCACTTTGTTGTGGTATCCTAATTGTTTAGTTATTGTAGTAACCAAGTGCTTGCTTATATATGGATTTGTATTTAGAGCAACTTATTTATTTCCAAAATATTCTGACAGCCAGCAATTCATCCTCCATGGCAAGGCAGTCAGGAAGGAAAAAGGCATTCGGCTACAAGTTAGCCTTGAGCATACTCTCATTCTGGGCAAATACAGATTTCTTCTATTGGCCAGATGTTAACCAAGATGGTGCACTCGTTGTCATCTCCCAGGTTCATACATCACTAGCTGGGAGGTGACGAGTACATTTCTGCTTTAAAAGGGAACTAAAGTTATAAATAAAAAATAGGCACCTAAAACAATACCTTAGTCTAAGCTGAAACAGGGCAATGACAGCTTGAACTATGCTGTCATTGCCATGCACGGAGGCAGACTTAACAGTGTTTGCATGGGTACAGGAGCCAGCATGAAGCTCGTCCCACTTATACAAAAGAGCTTACATGTCATCGTGCTTATTGCGCTTCTTTTTTTTTTTTTTTCCGGTGAGAGGAGCATTCTCATTCGGGGCGCAATGAGCGTAATTATTTATACGCTCTTTTTGCACGGTGATTCGACTAGGTGGACAGAGCCTCATGCTGGCTCCTGTACCCTCCTAAGCACTGTCAAGTCTGCCTCTGTGCACGGCAATGACAGCACAGTTCAGTCTGTCATTGCCATGTTTCAGCTTAGACTAAGGTATCGTATTAGGTGCCTCCTTCTTATTTCTAACTTTAGTTCTCTTGTAATGATCACATCTTAGACTGTGCTTTGAGAGTGGTAAGGAAGAGTAGCATATTAGGATACTTTCTCTATTAAATTAATGTGTGCTTGGTAAATAAGAGCATTGGAAGTCCTCGAGCCCAACTGGTATAAACATAAACGTTAGATTCTCTAGAAGTCACATCAGGCAAACGAGCCGATAAAATCAGTGCGGGATTTACATCTTAGTATCTAATATGCACAGAATGCCTGGTACCTTAGGCCACACCCATGCTCCTTTGTACAAATAATCACTGACTAAATTATATTTATGAACTAAAGTGCTTTATATATTATGTCTCCATAATTTTATGCAAAATAAAGTCACAAATGTCATGGCCAACATTTGAATATTTAAAATTCACCCTTAAATAAGAAAGAGGCACTTTTTTGTCTATGGTGTGTATGTGCCTTCAGGGAAATTCTGCATTGTACATTCAGAAAAGGAGATTTCTTTGGTGAAAATGATGATCTCCTTTCATAATCACGCTTCCCTTCCATAATTTAAAGTGAGAGCACATCCTCTTTAGTAGGATAACCTCTTGTTTTTGGTTCTCCAATAAGCAATAAACTACATTTGTTTATCCAGTGAGATCTTCACTGGATTGTTATTTGAGGTACCAGACTGGAGTTACCACAATGATTTCTCCCCTCTAGCTTTACCCTCCTTGGCTAAGTTTGGAGTTAGCTGAAAGTACTACAGGGAAGCAGGTGGATTATGCTAGTTATTTGTAGTTCAGTGCCAAATGCTCATAGTCTTTGGCTTTGCCTAACCCCTGTTTCCCACAGACTAAATAATATATTGCAAAAGCTTAAGTTTTGATGTATAAATCTTTTTCATTACTTAGCTTTTTCTTCAGGACCTGTACTATTCCATTCTGTACTTAAAATCACTGACTGGTTGCCAAGTTAAAAGGATAGTAACGGCAAAAAAATCAAATGCATTCCCAGTTACTATATATATTAAATCTGTGCTCGCATAATCTCTAAATTCTGTCTGTAAAATATTATATTTAGCTTTAAAAAATGGCCCTTTTGGGGCACTTCTGTGTATTATATACAAGATATTAAAAATGACAAAGCATATATTTATATTTTTCATATACAGTATTTACCATGGAGGTAATTAAAACTTTTCTTGCTGAAAGAAGGATATCACCTGTCTGAGTTGTATAAAATAAATTCAGGTGAACGGCTAACGTTCAAATGAGCTGACGGGATATTAATTATAAATTACCATTTTTCTCTGACTTGGAATTATTTATGAGTTATAAATCAATCTTTTTCTTACTTTTGAACAGGTGACTTTGCTTAGCAATACTAAAAGGGTTACATTCATTTAAACAATTGTTTTTATATTTTAAATTTGTACTAAGGAGGTAAATTCAGCATAGTGCGTTGTTACCTCCGGATCCTTCGTATCACTTCACAGAGGCTGTTATGCGCTCGCTGATGTCCTGCACGCAAACATCAGCTAACGCTTTAAAGAGATTCCAGTTTCGGCGAAGCTCACGAGACTGGAATCCCTTTAAAGCGTTAGCTGATGTCCATGTGCAGGACATCAGCGAGCGCATAACAGCCTTTGCGAAGGATCTGGAGGTAACTTCGCACTATGCTGAATTACCCCCTAAGTGTCTCATGAGTTTACCTCCCAAGCTGTCAGGGAGACAAAGCCTTTAATCTTTAATCAGTGGTGTCAATTGTGCCCGAGTTCTTCACTGTGATTGGCTGGGAGCTGGTGGGAAGCCCAGTATTGGATAATGGGTTGGGGGACGACAGGGACTCAGGACTGTGGGACAGGACCTGAAAAATGGGACTGTCACATGGAATCCGGGACGCTTCTGGGGTGTGCTCATGAGCACTGTTAGAGCCCCACAATGTTTTACTGTTTTTGTTCACACGCGCCAAAGCCAAAAAAACAGCTGGGAACACCCTCCTTGAGTTATAATTCACTTGCATACACTGCCGTCAACTACTTTTAGTTTTATCACCAGGCATTTTACTGTTAGAAAATAGGTCCACATGAGTTTCTTGTGGTAAAAATTCCTTGTGCAGTTAATTCAGAGTGGGGACTTATCATTTAACAATACCTGGAAACCTACTCTTTTTTTTTGTTTGTTTCAGTTTTCCTAATTAAACTTCTGTATTAGATTAAGCCTTTCATTACAAGTCAGAATAAATAAAAATGAGCACAGTAGCACTGTAGCTAAGGACTATTAACGTCTATAGGTTTTCTAGGTGAGTGAGCATGTTTCTAAATGCTTAATGGCATAATGAGATGTAACAAACATTGTATCAATAGTTAAAGAAGAACTAAACTCTACAAAAGTAGTTTGTTTTTTTTTAGCCTCAATGCCAGCAACACAGGAAACCCACAAAATGTCCCTTCCTAGACACCTCATTGATTATTTCTGCTTCTTCTGTATGCATAATATCACAAATACATAGCAACTTTTGTAAGGATTTAACTCCACCCCTCATGAGAAAGCTGGTGTCATGGGCATTGACTTCTTACAGAGCATGTGTGAAAACCAGCTCTGAGTGCATGCCTCATTAATATTCAGTTTCATGGACTGTGTAACATTTACCGGTCCAATACTTTGTGTGATGATGTGTCAGGGTTTATTAGCATATTCATGAGGATCCAATATGGTGGCCATGAGATACTAGCACTGGCAGTTTTATAAGTTGGCACTACAGCCCAAAGGTACCATGAGAAGTTGAAATCCTGCATCTTCCTACCCTGGTTAGCTTGTATGTATGTATGTATGCATGTATAATTTTATTTAGAAAGCGCCACAAATTTACGCAGCGCTGTACAATTCAGCGATA
>WMED01022699.1:0-11611 GCA_019650415.1 Pipa parva | reverse complement strand
GTTTTGACAATCCTTCTAGAAATTCAAAAAGTTCAGAGGTGAGCAACCAAGTAACCAAGTGAATTTTGGGAATGAAGACCTTAAATAATACAAAGAAGTAGAAAAAAAAATACTAGGGGTCTTAGAGGTAATATGATCAATGAGCATACCTGCATATATTTACAGGTTATGGTAATGACCTTTCCAATGGACAAAGAAAGTGATCAAAAAATATATGTTTTTCCCCATGGGTTTTTTCACATATGAGGAAGTGAAAATACTATGTCATAATTACCAATTCCATTGCCAATGTTCAGCTGCACAGAGCTGTATACCTGTTTTGTTAACTGCAACGTAGTATACTTCAACTGTCATATAGTATACTTCAACTGTCATATAGTATACTTCAACAAGGGATGTAGGATAAAATACTGCATAAATAACAGTTTTCACTAACTCTTTTAATAAATATGTCTCTGAATAGGTCCCAGGCATTACAAAATCTAAAATTTCATAACAAGATAAAATTAGACTTTTATAATACTTTATATAGGAAAAAGCACAGTGTTAAATCAGATTCCTTAAGTCTTGTTGGTTTAATTTACCAAAAACTTGTTTCAGCTTTTCATATCACCATGAGTGCTTATGGGAACCTATCCATATTTTGTATTGGTGTATACATATAAACTCCTGACCCCTAGAATGTGTAGTTCATCCATTCACTGAGAAAGCCAATGTTACTGTTAATGGATAAAAGCACTTTCTAATGTTCTTTAACCTTCTGCCATTTGGACTTGCTTTTTTAAACAGATATGCTTGACTAAGTGGCCTATTAACAACACAGCTAGGAAAATGCTATGTTTTACCACAAGACATCACTAAACTGATATTTCATTCTCTTCACAAAACTGAGGCTACTGAGTGGATCTTAACTCTAAAGCAGCGCCAGTTCATGGCTCTCCAAACCTAAGTAAAGCAAATGTCAGACTGTGTTTATACAATGCTAATCAGCATAGTTAATGTAAAATATACTAGCTTGAATTATGATAAATGTTCTGGCTAGGGATAAGGATAATATGCAGAGGTGGAAGCAGAGGATATCTCTCTGTGCAGGAAAATTGATGATCAGGCATACTCTATTCATAACTATAGTTATGTTTTACTTTATCTGTAACTTCTGGGATTTTCTCTTCCATAGGATGGAATGTGCGGAGCAAATCAATCCATGGAGTCAAATATACTTGCTGCCTGGTTCAACTAGTGTGCAGCATTACTGGCAAAAGGAAGAGAGATTCAGTGGGAAAGAAAGAGTTAAAGCTCTACAGGAAATTTAACATCTTAGGTGTCACATGCACTATGCAGTAGCCCCACCCCCTCAGTATTAAACGATGCTGGTCACATAGATTAATTAGAGCTTACAATAATTACACTGAACAATCAACAGTTAGGCAGTACTGCTAATATTAATTAAATAATATATCAATGAAGCTTAAATAGACCAAATTGTAGGCTGGTGTATATAACTGCAGTGCAAATATACGCATATTTTGGTCAACTATGAAGTGCTCTAATACCAAAGACATGCCTTGTTAAAGGACTCATGGTGACCAAAATAAAACATTTGTATGTGTATATTTATTTACATATATTACCTCATATGATTACATCAGCAATCACATTGATCAGATAAATCATGCTAATAAGTTTAGCCCAGGTGTAAAATACTATAAATGGTTGCTGACACATGTTATATAATAAAGTAACACCAATAGGTGGGTGCAGTAAAGGCTTTTTAGGCATTTTGTAAGTAAGGAGTATGTATCGTTTTATTTATAAAGCGCCACAAATTTATGCAACACTGTACAATGCAGCAATACAAATATACTAGAGACATGGGAAAAGTGCATAAAATCACGAGGATATACACTTTAAGGGGTAATTTACCATTGTGCGAAGTGAGGTCCTTCGCCTCACTTCGCACATGGTGTTATGCGCTTGCTGATGTCCTGCACGCAGATATCAGCAAACGCTTTAAAGGGATTCCAGTCTCGGCAAGACCAAAAGAGCTGCCTCGCCGAAACTGGAATCCCTTCAAAGCGCCGTTCGCTGCTGTCCGTGTGCAGGACATCAGTGAGCGCATATCAGTCTGTGTGAAGTGAGCCGAAGGATCCAGACCTCACTTCGCACAATGGTGAATTACCCCTTAAGTGCCATGTCATAACTGAAACAAGAAGATGGAGGTCCCTGCCTCATAGAGCTTACAAGCTTAATAAGAGCTGTAACAATGTGCTGGGTCACTGGTCTATAAACACAAATAATAAACATAAATAGCTACTTAAGGATTAAACATAATAAATAATTTAAACATAAAAATAAGTTCTAGTGCTGGATAAGATAGGATTTTTAGTTTGGTTTTTAAAGTCCAGAGGGAATGTTCCTGGTGAAGATAAAGGGGTGTATAATTCCAAATGTATGGGGAAGAAAGAGAGAAGGGTTTAAGACGAGAAAGGGACAGTATTGGTGTGTGGTGTGCAAAGGTGGTTGCTTTGAGAGGAGTGTAGCTGACATTGAGAAATACAGTATAGGGGCACGCAGTACAGCTCATTATCAGACGCTGAAATGTAGAGTTGCTAGATAAAACACCATCCCTAGGTCCAGACAAAGAGAGGTATTTGATAGGTGGATCACAAGGGCTGAGCAGTGAGAGAAGGGACCCCAGTAGATGGATATAGGCATTAGAATAAATTCATTTCTATAAGAAAGCCCTAAAGTACTGCTGATAGAAGTGAGAGACTGAGATCAATAAATGGTATTATTCAGGAAACAGATCAATGGCCTCAGTTAAAGAGACAACTGTGAAAGTTTTATTGTAACTACTGTTTGCATTCATTGCTGTGGTAAGATGTAAACTGTATTTATTGTCATAATGAACAACTGCTGTTTATTAAATAAGAAATGTCTGCATAAATGCAAAGTTTGTCATCTCAAAACAGGTCACACATTCAGGCTAAACTTCCAGAATTAGTAAATAGGTGTCCACCTCTGAAGAAAGGTATGTAACATTGCTTAAGATAATGGTGTATCTAGGTGCTGCTACAGTCACTACATAGAGGATCATAGATGTAAACTGCAAAGTATTCTCATCTGCAATCCCAACCTATTATCTAGTGATATTGTTTATAAAAAAGATTCCCATAAATAAGCAATACAAGTTTGTATTTGATGCTCATTTCTTCTATTCATTTTTGGTTGGTGGGTAAGTAATACTTACCTTGCTAAATGTCCCATGCCAGTGCCACCACCATATACAGACAGGTGTATGTGTGTTAAAGGAAATGATCCTAAGGAAGACCATTTTCTTTACTCTATACCTTTGCCAAGCTGAATATAGATATGGCACTGATATTGTAGTGGGTACCCAGTTCTGTAGATATACTGTTATGGTTTATTATTTTATTTAATGGACATTAGGTGGAGAGGTTATACCATGGCTTCGGTGTATTACTTGTGTTCATGAAGACCATTCAGTCATATGTCAGTCATACATTTTTTACAGGTAGCCCCTAAGCTTAAGGGACCCCCATCTCAACACCTAGGTAGCAATAGATCCAATTTAATCCTTTCACCCCTCAAACAAGTAGGGGGGTGAAAGTATAGAGCCTCCAGTTCAAAAAAATAGATTAATAGATTAAATAATCCCTGCAAACTATTACCAGCCTAGCAGCATTGGCTGGGATCTTATTTTTCTTCCCTGCCCTACTAAGAAAAGGGATTTGGAGAAAGAGAAGGGAACACACCCTCATCCCCAGCACAGGGTAGGGATATGGCTTTCTGAGGATCCCATGTTATTTTAGCCCTGCCCCCAAGTTTATTTATCACCACTCTGCCACACATTAAGGGAAGGAAGAATTAAAAGTATGACACCCCTCTGCTACAGTTTAAGGATGTCCCCTTTATGCATTAAATACAGTGTTATCTCGTCAGGACTTTCTCTATTACTTTCAGTAAAATTGCATTACCCCCACATGGTCACACTTATTAAATATAGGGTAATTACAATAAATGGAAATGTTAATTAGTATAGTCTGTTTCTAATATCTAATGTTCAGCTCTCCAGCTACATCTCCCAACATGCTGTTTAACAAACTTGATATAGAAAACCTTGTGTCATCCAACATTATACTCAGCACTTGTATATTTAAACTTTGTCTGTAGTGCAAGATATTGTGTGCATCACTGTATCTAGTTAAGAAAACTTACAGATGATGATATACAAACAAAAAGACAATGTAGGTAACAAGGGCCATGTCTACGAGATTTTGATATATTTTGTAATTTAAGTAGCTGCAATAATTGGA
The DNA here is from genome assembly GCA_019650415.1 of Pipa parva. Lineage (NCBI taxonomy): Eukaryota > Metazoa > Chordata > Amphibia > Anura > Pipidae > Pipa > Pipa parva. The sequence continues at coordinate 7,274 of WMED01022699.1, read as the reverse complement.
TATAGTACACCTTACTAATTACAAATATCTAAAAATATATAAAAGTGTCTCACTCTTTGAGCTTTATATGCCTGTCTTAGACTTTAATTTGTAATACTTTCCCTTTAATAATACTATTTATAACATGAAAAAAATAGTACACATTGCAACCACTAGGTGGCAATACAGACTCCAAAACAAAGTAGTTTTTTTTCTGAAGCAGTCTTTTAAACATAGCACTTGAAAGTGAGAGGTACTGTAGTGCTGTATTAACTGTCAGATCTACATAGGAGTAAAGCAATTTTGTGATTTGGAAAACCAAAAATGTGTATTTGAAATGAGACATTTTTTAGTAAACTGACAGGATAAGCGTTGCAAGCTTTCTTTTTGTTCATAACGTACCAGAGGAAGGGACCATAGAGTCCAGTTAGCTTGGGATGGTTATCCTCTCTTTTTGCCAGAAAAAGTTTCATTTCATTTCCACTGTTATTTTCCACATAAATATAAATAAAACATAACGCACTTTCTACTTTTCCATCTCTTTCATTCATTCTTGGGCTGCATGATACAAATAATCTTCCACACCAATTCTAAGTACAAAGACCTAGGTACATATAAAAGGAAATGTGCTTTCTACAATAAAACAAAGCTGCTAATATTTCTGATACACCCAAAAAATCTTATTTAAGCAAAAGGGAAAAAATTTTTTCATTATTTATCCCAAGAAAGGTATTTTCTGACAAACAGTGAGTTTATCATCATTATTATCTATCGAATTCCACAGTTGTGTCCGCATTGGTGTAAAAGAACTCAGAGCAATTGGTCAGAGCATCAGGTGTTAGGTCTGTACCTGTCACAAGATGATTTTGCTGCCAAATTAAAAAACAAATACCAAAAAATTTACACAGTTGCCCAAAGCAATTAATCTGTTGTTTATTACTCAAGCTACAAGAAGTTAGTGAATGGTAAGTGAGTAATGGACGTATATTATGACTCTGGGAGAAGCTTTAGCCTTTTAAATATCTAGCACTTTCCAGCAAAAGACCAATAGCCACACCCAAACAGGCTCTTATGTTAACTTTTAGGCTAATCCTGATTGGATACTTAATTCACTGGGCAGGCTTTATCTAGGCCCGGAAGTTTCTAGAACATTCCACCTGCAATACATGCGGACCATCACTAGGGGGAGCAGGTGAATAAATGATCACACAAACTATAAACAGTAGTATCGGTTAATGAACATGAGCATGTGAATTCACCAGTATATTACATGTGTATTGTCATTTTTAATGTGGAGCAGTGTGAACTGCAAAATGTGGCATGAACCAAGGTTCTCTCTCGAAGAATGTTATTTTGCACCTAGCATTGTTTCTGGGTGTTAACATGATGATCACAGAGCACTTTATCTGGGTATACGCATTATATGCACTGAGCACTGTATCTGACTATGCGTATGATGGGTACCTAGAGCCAATCTCTACTTGGTTCCTATGGGTTACTAGACCTCTGTAAACATTTGTTCCTGTTGAACAATTCACCGTAATTTGCTTCTGGTTTAGGGCAATACAAAGTTCTTTCCGGTTAAGAAAAGATGTTAATAGGGCAATCCAACTAATTTCCTATATAATATTTGGCTGTTAAAAGATGGAGTAGGGTGCAGCTTAATAACAACTAAGGAATCTATTATTCCCAGTTCTCCCTCTCAAAACAAGAAATGGCGACTGCAATCATTTTGTTTCACACATTTGCATCTTAAATACCCATTCAAACCACAATGCAACAGTTCATTTGTGTTTGTGCAGCATACAGCATAGTTGAATATGGCAAGGAGATTATTTTTAATGTTTATTTTTGATGTATGCATTTCGGATATTAATCTTTTTTCTGTATATTTAATATTAAAGAGTTGACACAATTTGATTAATTATGTAGTGTGCCTGCTTTTTTTAGGCCTGTTTCTTTTTTCTTTTTGTGGGCTACACTTTACTGCTTAGGGCCTTCAGCGTAGCACCTCCATTGCTATTAGCTCAGTAAATTTATTATTGTTGTTGTTTCCAATTTCGTAGTGTGCACACTCCAATTTTGTTTGTATTGCCTATGCCACGCCAGAGTCCTCCATCAAACCCCACTTTCATCTGGTGAAATTAAACTGGCGAATTCAGCAAGGTAAGGCATGCTCTGAATTCAGTATATTTTGACTCTTGGTAAATCGGTGAAGGTTGCATGCAGGGCTCCAGTTTGGCATAAGGTGACTGTACATTCAAATGTCAAAGAAAATATAGTGACCAAGTGGTAGCATGACCTAGGAATAGTATGGGAAAGAAAGGGAGGTAAATAACACTTGTAATGTAGTGTTCAGCTGACTATGCATTTATTTCCGCTCCCTTCTTTGCTGGAAATCATCTGTTTAGTAATTATGCAGCAGAAAAGTCACATCGGTCAAAGCCAATAGACTAGAAGGGACTTGAATTTACTATACCTGGGAATTTGTACTTAGATAAACAAATTAATGTTACTCTCAGAAAAAAGCTAAGAATCAAAATAATAAAAATCTAGTAGACACAAGATAAATAAAATACTGAGGGCCTTATTTGGTGCAGGAAGGGTACTTGCATAGTTTATATAAGCTGTACAACAATGCCAACAATATAGTCCTTGATGAATGAGAAAACACCAATACCTGTAAAATCTATTCTCTTGTCATGGCTGTCTCATTTATTATACCCAAAGGCTGCCCCTTAACACCACTAGCTTTGAAAGGCCCCCAGAGGTTTTTTTTTCTATTTATTTACTTAATACTGTTTGCATTAGCAATTACAGCAAGTTTTGTAAAAGTAACAACTTTTGTATGTATGTATGTAAGTATAATCTTATTTATTAAGCACCACAAATTTACGCAGTGCTGTACAATTCAGCAATACAAATATAGCACAGATGTGGGAAAAGTGCATTTTATACAGCAAATATAATGTCACAAGGATGCAACACTTTAAGTGCCAGGTTGTGGTTGACACAAGAGGTTGGAGGTCCCTGCCCTGTAGAGCTTACAATTTAGGTGATTTTATATTTAAATATTTAAAGTGATATCATAATGTGGCTTTAGGTATGAAGGCTCTGAAATGTTATATTTGCCTTGAGTCTTCCACTTTGTTGAGCTAGTCCTGCCTCTTGGATGATTGAGAGAACTAAGTATGTCTTATCAAGCCAGTGTTAAATGTATATCAATAATATGAGGGTTATCTCAAGTTCTCTGAAGTATATAATTATTTGCAATGAATACATATATATTTAGATAGATGAATGCTTTATGTGCCATTTAAGTTTTATAAACATACACAGAAATAATTAGAAGCAGACACAATAGCAAAATAATAAATGCAAGAATAATTTCAAACTAAGTAACCATGCCAATGATAGCATGTACAGTATGATGCTCTAAAGCACACTGGGTGGGATATCATTCACAAAAACATCTGCAGACATTTTCCTTTTATTCTGGGCAGGCTAATTTTCATATACTTCCCATCAAGCATTGCTTGTAAGTCTCCCTACCAGCTCAGTTTGTCTCCATACATTTAATGAACACGTCTGGTAAAACTTCTGATGTCATTTATCAATGTAAGTATTAACCCATTTTTCTAGTAAATTATTTCATAAAGAAAGACTTTCTGAAACATGTATAATATAACAAACATGTTTACCATTTACAAAACATACTTTATGCCACATCTCCCTGACTAAACAATTTGAGCCACAACCTTTATCTCCCTGACCAACCTAAAAATTATAGTTCACCTAAATTGAATGCACAGCCCCATAAGCTGTAAAGATGTAACTAACACTATTTGCACTTGGCCCTGTTGCAGCTGTTTAGGTATATTTTCCCAGGTATTCAGGCAGAAATCTACTGTAAATCCTGCAATATATACACAAGCATTATATGGAACAAAATATTTCACCAAGTACAGTTATGCTTGTTTTGTGAATAACCTACTTTGCTTTGTAGTTCAATAAAAGTGTTAAGTATTTTAGATCTTAGACCTTGGATATGAGTCATTTGGTGCACACGTGCCAAAGCCTTTGCTGGCTGTCATGATCTGAGCTGTCACTCTATGTTTAATGGTCAAAGGAAATTTTAGGTCTGATGCATCATGATGACGTCTGTACTGTATGGGTTTATTATTGCTCAGTGTCTTGGTTACAGCCAAGAAAATAAGATGAAAAGAAATGCAAATCTATGTGTTAAGAAACCTGGAGCATGATTACTCATCTAATATAGGGAGTGTAATTTTTAGGCATTTTAACAAGCCGAGTCATTGACTGAGATCCAAACTACCTTAAAAGATATGTATGCTTCTTATTATGAATAATTTAAGTTATGTCTTTTATTATTATTTTTATAATAACATGCCTTTATAAAGTATGGCAGTGCTTGGTAATATGTAGGGTGAACTGTTTTTGATTTAAGCAACACAATTATACTGCAGTGTAGTGTACAGTATAGTGATATATCAGTATTAGTATTATTTACTAGTAATCTCCTATGAATAATATTGTAATAGTTGTAACTGCTGAGTCACATCATTGAAACAATAATATAATATATAATAATAATATTACATAATAATATAACTGCATTGTTTTAAAGTGGTCACATTAACAAGGAATAAAGTAGCCCAGATAAAATTCACATGTATCAATCAATGCACAGATAAAATTCATCAGTACAGTACACAAGATGATTTCTAAATTAATGCGAGATCACAGGCCCCTAAGGTCATTTACCTTTAAAGTCTCAGTAACACTAAAAAGTTAACATGTGCTATTTGCATGGCAATTATTTTTACTCAGTACTTGTGAAAATGTTTTATTCAAAGCCGAACTCTTGATTGATGTTTATATTGTATGTTTATCTCTTGCTGATTGCAGACATCTTTAGTATGTTGTACACCTTTAGATATAAAACAATCAGTATGAGATTTACTGTTTGCTTTTTTTTTTTTTTGTTAAATATATATTCGTGACCAGTCCTACAAGCTGAAATTAATACCAAGTTTTTTTGACTAGTTAACTCTGTATTTTTAATGATTTTTTCATTTTGGCTATTTAAAAAATTGATCAAAGTGAATTTTTTTTTTTTTGCCCACCTCATACTGGCATGAACCATTATACCCTATGGAGTTGGTCCAGATTTTTGGAAGTGTATACAGACGGATACTTCTAAAAGGATGAAATAGTAAAAAATAGTGGTTAAGTACATTTTTTTCATATTGTTGTAGACACAGTTTTGTTCCAACACAATGTCCCATTCACTCTTCTGAAAACTGCTAGCACACCACTCATTAATCCAGACTTATCATGCTACCAATCAAAACACCTATGTTGAATTTTCCAGAAGATAGGCTAGTGGCACAGGGAGTTGCTTGTAACTTTTTGTCCCCATCTGACATTGCTATCAAAAGGTCACTTATATTCTTCAATACTTCTTTTATCTATTAAATTGTCATTATTTATTTATTTATTTTAATTAAAAAAAGAAAAAGAAATTGCCCCGAATTCCCCAAATTAAACTTTCTTTCAGGCAGACACATACACACACAATATTTTAAAGGCTATATCAGTTTGAAATTGTGAGTTCAGTTGATTAAATATTTACTCATACAATTTTGACATATACTTTATACTGAGAAACATTTTGATAGATGCTTTGTACAGTGAAACTAAAGTTCATGTTTTGTCATTCTTTGAATATGTTCTCCTGCTGAACCATAAAGATGGACTTGAAGAATGTATAAACAAGGGCAAAGGAATGTCTACAAAGTCAAGGAATGATCTTCCTTATCTTGGCTGGGTTGGTTACAGTAAGATTGGATATTTGGGATAAAGATAGTTTTATCGACCTCTTAGCAGAATTGGGAAAAATGATGTCATAGGAATCTATATGTAGAGTTATCTCTTGATTGACAGTACTAACTACTGCCATATGATATTGCAAGGTTTATATATATAGTGAACAAACTTTTGTTTTGAACCCTTCTCTGATTTTAACAAACTCAAAACTTTCTCATTTACAAAGAGAATTTGTTAAAGTTGGTGTGTTCCCCTTTTTTAAACAAATGCACTCAAGCTGGAATGGATTTGTGCAAAGCTTGATTATATGGTCTGAGCATGATTTTAATGTCCCAATGAGAATATTGGGATGCTATTGAAAGGCTTTCCTTTATTATTCTTTAAAGGGTTAGTAAAACCCAAAATATAAAAAATTCCCACTCGAATTAAAATAGCAATTATTCAATTACACACATGCAAAAAAAAAAAATGTTATTTTGTGAAGTTGAATTCATGAATCATATTGTTACCTATCTGTTTTTATCTTTACAGGTAGCAGTCATGTTGTTTTTTTATCTTTACAGGTAGCAGCCATGTTGTTTTTTTATCTTTACAGGTAGCAGCCATGTTGTTAAACAGACCTCGAGCCATTCTCTTTATTTTCTGCGATGCTATAGATAATGCATATTTAGAAAGTGTGCCCAAAAGCTCAATTTTTAAAGCTAACAAAAAGTTTTCAGGAAGACCAGATATATATGAATATATAGTGACTATAATACATTTAAGGCATTTTCATTTTTAATGAAACCCTATTTCACATGTATTTTATATTTTCCAGGTAACAACAAGTGTAATCATTGTACAGTATTTTGGGGCAAAACTACCTGGACTTGGATTTTTCTTCTTGTGTTCCTTTGTGGTCTTTGTCGTTAGGCCAACAATGATGTTAAATTCTCCCTAACTTATGTAGTTAGAGGACAAATAGGATAGGGAATTTTATGCACAACTTTATGCAATAATGAGCATTGCTTCTTATTAGGTGCATATCTGTTTACTAAACCTACTGTAACTAAAATGGCATGCTTTTTAGCTCACCTTGCCCAATAATCAACCTTTCTTCCTGTTCTATACATGAGAAAAGAACCTGAAAAGGTAAAGTGATGAACACTAATTTAGCTACCTTTTGGGATTTTGGTATCTAAGACATTTAACATCTAATAGTTGACATAAGGCTAAATCGTTGTGAAGCCTTTATAAGTTCTTAGCACATGTTTTTACATTTTAAAGGAATATTATGACCCTTATGATGAAATTTAATAAACTCAGAAAAGGCAGATTTCGCCTTTTTGAGTTTATTCACATGAGTTCTTGGCAGTTTCTTGTGGTAAATATTTCAAAATCTTTTCCAATCGATATTTACTGACAGAAACTTTTCAATTGAATTTTTCAATGGAAAGGTAGCCATA
>WMED01022698.1:0-11612 GCA_019650415.1 Pipa parva | reverse complement strand
ATATTCCTTTTGCAGCGGTATATTAAGCAGAATTCTACTCGCTTTTAAACGTATTCCTTTCGCAGTATAAAGCGGAACCTCCAAAATTTGTAAAATGAAAGAATGAAGCTTAACGTTATCTTTTCCCCCAATAAAACGCTCATCATTGTCACATAAAACAGGCGAGACAAAAATATTATTTTTCTGCTCGCCATTTAAACAATTTGAGGTTACTATGGAGATTATCTAACAAGAGGTTTACTTACTGCCCCTTAACTGTCATCGCATACTGTTTAATTTACTTAGCCTACTCCAAACCTTCTTGGAAAAAAAAAGTCGTCCATATTTCTCCCAACATGCTTTGATTTATTTGTCAGTGTCAGCCAAGGCATTACATTTATTATGATTCACCTTTGCATGATGACATTTCATTTGTCTTACAAGAGAAGATGTTCCTGAAGGCAGGAGATCAACATCCCCTTAGCCTTCTGGATATCGCATAATAAACGAGGGCCTGCTTTTTCTCACTGCTTCAATAGGAAGACATGTTTATGTTAGAGGACCAAGCCCCCACTGAATATTTACAAAATTTGGTGCAGAGGTGTTGATGCATAAATCTAGAGTCTGAAGCCTATGTGAAATACAAGTGGTAGACTGCCATAAACCAATTTACAAAGAGAAAACTCCTGGATATATATTTTTTTTCCATTCTTATGCGAGCTTAGTAATTGAATGTGTTTCACATTTTATCTCAATGCACATCTTTTTTTTTTTTTTTTTTGCGCTCGTAAACTGCGTGCATTTGAATTTTCAAAATAAAAAAAAAACCTCTTTCCCTGATGTTGTGGACAATGATCCGCGTTTATTGTATGATCTGTCTTTAGTATTTGACAATTGCGGACCACAGTGGTTCTGAGTGATTCAAATGGCACAGTTTAAAAGCTGTGCAGTTTGAACTAATGACTTCTTATTTTATACTTAATTGCAAAAAAGTAAAATGCAAAGTTTGCTAAAATGATAACATACAGTATAATATAAAAAGATGCATTGGCCGCCTATTGACAGACCTCCCCATTAAACTCTGTTGTGACCCACCTCAGGATCCCATAAATAATGAATAAAGACTCACACACTCATCCTGTGGCCACAGCTTGATAAATAAATTAACATAATAAATAACCAATAATAATCAATAACCAAAACCAATACATTATGTCAGAGGTTGCCCACGCAACCGGCACAAAGTCACACCATATTCACAGGAGTCTCAGGCCAACCCCAGAGAACAACCAAAACCATAGGCTACAGGTTGTCTCCAGAGCCGACCGCAACTCCCCAATGAAGAGAATGGATACATTTACAAAATAGCATATAAATAACTTTCCACTCTAATACCTCACAATAGACTGACAAGTCCACCCCTACTCAGGCATATGTTATAACCTAGCCGAACCCCAAAGGGTGGTGGGTTTACAGTGGAGCCACTTACTTTCCATCAATCACGCACGGCCCTTATAGAGGGAAATATTGCCACTCAAGTGATAAGCTGTTCCGTCAGCCATGGCCCAGCCACCCCCTCCAGGCAGCAACGGGAGGGGGAGGAAGGAATGGGGGGGGGACACCCAGGCAAACTTTCTCAAAATATATGTCCACATTTTGGATTTCAAGAACACAAATGGAGTAACCTTCCATCCTACTTCCCAAGCTGTTGGGGGAGAAAGCACTGATGCCCCTAAACAGTGACAATACCCAGTATCTGGCCACTGGTATTTGATTGGCCAGGCACTGGTGACTTCATTTTGTATTTGTTCATTTTTTATATAGCGCTACCATGTTATGCAGCGCTTTAAAGAGATTTGTCATTCACTTCAGTCCCTGCCCCATGGAGCTTACAATCTAGTTTCCTTATTTAGTCACACACAAATAGACAGACACACAGAGGGGAACAAAGTAGGTAATTTGAACCAAAAATGTCTTTACAGTCTGGGAGCATAATTAATGACTCACTTTGGGGCATTTAAAAAGTGGGAGAAGTGGAGGAGTTTACCTGAAGGGTTGCTAATGTAGGGAGTCATGTGCATTTACCCTATTAGTTTGTGCCTTTTTGCTTCCTTCATTATGCTTCCACCTGCTATGGATTGGTGATGGTCTGATGCAACTTCAGTGAAAGAGGTGTCCATGTCTAATATTTCCCTGGGTTCTTAAGAATGAACTGCCTCTGTGTGGTCCAATCATATGATATCACTTCTCCATAGACAGAGTTTGTGCTGGGAGGGGACTTCCCCCCTAGTGGTGAAATGAACATTCAAGTATTGTTTGGATACAAGTAGTCTTAGGATAGTCTCTTGGTGGTCCTTTATTCGGAATAATAAATAACAGCTATTACCAAAAGTTGCCAAAAGAAGGCAGCAGACATACAAAATTTTTATTCTGTACTGTGAAAAACCCTAAAGTGAACAATACATCTATTTAGATGTCATCTTCTCCCTAGGTCATATTGCCACTTGGTTATAGTCACCACAGCCCCTTTTGAATGAATAGCTCCCTTATGCCCCACCAGAGCCCTGCCATCAACCCTGTTATTCGCCACTCTGACGTCAATGTCAAATGAGTGAATTTGGAGCAGTACACCTACTTGAAATCGCACCATCAACAGACTCTATCACTTGCTCCGTAGTCAAAGTACCTGTGCATATGGCACACTATGTAATGCAAAGTGCTCCATAAGATCTCAACTATAGTAATCACCTGAATTAGATGAATATTCCACTCCTACATCATGTAGAAACTAATACATTCAACTCTTCTCACATCTATAGTGGATCTGTGATATAGTTTGTGATTTCAATAAGTCGTCTGTGCTTTGAAGGATAAATGTCACCTTAACACTCTTTGTAATGAAAACCTAGCAATAATAAAATAATAAAGGTGAGGCAAGGTGACTCGAGTGCTCTCGCCGAGACTGGAATCCCTTTAAAGCGTTCACTGATGTCCGCGTGCAGGGCATCTGCGAGCTCATAACAGTCTGTGCGAAGTGATGCGAAGTATCCGGACCTCACTTCGCACTATGGTGAATTCCCCCCTTAATTAAAGTCACTAGGGTTTAAGGTTAATATAAATGCAGTGATGCAGCTTTTGACGCAGTAGCTATTTAAACCAATGGCTCCTGTAGACACTTCATTTAGGGGGTTATTCACTAAAGTCCAAATTGGTGTGTATAGGTGCAAATTTGCCAGATAAAGACAATCGCAATAGGCTGCTACTGTCGCAGTCGTGTCTTTATAATGAGAATATTGTCACAGTCACTACTTTATTATGGGAAAATTGTCACAATCTTAACTTTAAAAAATTGTCGCGACTTTACAATGGGGAAATTGTTGCAGATTTGCTATGAGAATCCGCTGTTTGTTAATTCGACAGTCAAATTCGCACCTTGGTGAATTACCCCCTTAAAGGTGTATTGACTATGGGGCACATCACCACAATCAAAACTCCCTGTGTGCCTTTGCCCTTAGATAATACATATTTAAGAGGAGTTGTTATTGTTCTTAACCTTCTTTCTTACTTTTTCAATTTTATGTAAATATCAGAAATAAATAAAGCCAAAATACATTTATTTTAGTAGTAACAAATTAGTTCCCATTTCATTCGTTAAGAGCGGAAACATGACGCATAATAGCGAATGACAATCCAGATCTGTTGCTTTTTGTTTTTGTTTTTTTCTCTCTATTCTTCATCATCTGTGGTTAAACAAATGAAAAAAAAAATAAAACAATTAGAAAATGTACGTCACGCCATTCTCCTATACAATACAAGTCTGAAAAAAATATTTGCCTATGAAGAAAAGTAATATTTCAACGTAATATTCTGTACAGTAAAACATAAAGAATGTAATCCTTTTTATTTAGAAAATAAAGAAATCATTCTGAATGAAGTTTTTCCAAGTGTATAATTGCCCTTGATCTATGCTATCTTCTTTCTGCATCCAACATAGAGATAGAGTCCAGGTCATACGAAAATTACTGAGCATAACATTTCTCAACTTCCAGCGCTCATGTTAAGTATTGTAAAACACACACAAAGTACTAATAGGAGGTAAGCAATAGCACACTTCAGGTTTTACATTAAGCTAAAGCACAGCATGGTATAGATGCTTTGGAAAGCATAAGGCAAAGTGCAGTGATTTAGTTTAATGTACACCCTGGAGTGTCTTATTGTCCTCATAAAATATTCTGTATGCAAGAGAACAAAGACTATAGGTTTTCCCTTTAACTATTGCAGGGAATAGACCTAGTATTGTTACGCTTTCCCTTCTGTTTAAGACGAGGTGCATTTTTATTCTAACTGAAAACAGCCTCCGTTGATCGGCTGATGCTTTTAATATATTTACTTTTTCTCAAGGGAAAAAAAAAATTTGTAATATTGAAAGGGGGAACCGTTAAGTGTGAGAATAAGGGGGAGGGAGAAGTTGTTTCTTAGTAGGATGAGGTAGAAACATATCAATTTTAGTTCCTTCATAGAGAATTTCTTCATTGGGAATATGACAAAGAAAGCCAGCAAGTCACTCCACATGTGATTATGTTAACAGAAAGAGAGATAAGGTAAAGTAATACTAATTACCGGTATGTTTTTATTTAAGAGATTGCTTAAATGGTCTATCCAGTTCCATTTATCAATTTTGCTAATTTTGTATTCATTCATTTACAATTCATTAAACAATATGAATGGGTGAAATTTAATAAAGTCGGAAAGAATGCTCTTGCCGAGGGTAAAATTTAGTCAAGTCGGAAAGACCGCACCAGATCTCGCACTGTTCTTGCGAGATTATTGCGCAAGTTTTTTTAATCTTTGATGATAAAACTTGTGTCATAATTTCGTGAGAACAATGCGAGTTGGCTACCTTTCTATCAAAAAATATTGAAAATTCAAGACTGAAATAACTTGTGTGATAATCTCGTGAGAACAATGGAAGATCTCGTGCATTAAACTCGGAAAGACTGAGAACGACTTTATTAAATTTTCGCCCATTATGTGTAGAAATTCTAATGCTAATTTGGAAAAGCTTTTAGTTAGTCTGGGTTATTACTGCTTATTGATTATACAGTTCTACTCTCCTATTGTAATCCCTCTTAGGAAGGATTCCATTTTACATTGTAAGTCCAACCTCATTCACCCTACAGGAACAGATCTCTCGCATTTGATTGGAATTCAGTCAGTTACACTGAATATTCTAATCATAATCGCTGAACGTGAAATCATCAGGATCTTCAATACAGAAAATGTATTCCAAGAATGCGTTTAATAAGAGAGCAGTGGTTTCAGCGGAGTGGGTAGTGGAAAAGCTAAGCTCACAAGGAGTTAGTAGTTCTTAGCAAACAGACAAGCATCTGCTCAGGTGATTATCCCTATAGAGTAAGACAGGGTAAGCAGCTTGATGCAGAAGAACAGATGCCTCTGGATATTCAACACTGATACAACACTGCCTGTGTGTGCATGTGTGTATGTGCCTGTGTGCGCATGTTTGTATGTGTCTGTGTGTGCATGTGTATATGTGTCTGTGTGTGCAGGTGCAAGCATGTATGTGTCTGTGTGTACATGCATGTATGTGTCTATATGTGCATGTGTAAGCATGTATGTGTCTATGTGTATGTGCAAGCATTTATGTTTATGTGCAAGCATGTATGTGTCTGTGTGTATGTGTATGTGCAAGCGTATATGTGCCTGTGTATATGTGTATGTGTATGTGCCTGTGTGTGTATATGCAAGTATGTATGTGTATGTGTGTGTATGTGCAAGTGTGTATGTGTCTGTGTGTATGTGCAAGCATGCATGTGTCTGAGTGTGTATGTGTAAGCGTGTGAATATGTGTTAGCATGTGTGTCTGTGTGTATGTGTAAGCATGTATGTGTCTGTGTGTGTCTGTGTAAACATGTATGTGTCTGTGTGTGTATGTACATGTGCAAGCATGTATGTGTCTGAGTGTTTGTGAATGTTTGTGTGGCTGTGTGAGTACCTGTCTATCCATAATATGTGTGTGCTTGCATATATGTGTGCAGGTGCATGTATTTATATGCAGGTGTATGTTCATATGTGCACACCTGTATGTATGTGTGAGTGTCAGGGCTGCTTTAGGAAATCACAGAGTCCTCCTCAACCTGACACATGATTTTACACCCCATTTATACTGCAAATTGCCCAGTTACACTCCTTAGGACCTATTATGTCATCAGATTCATTGGTCAGTATGACTGTAAGGTTGTACCCCACTCCCCAGTCTGAATCTGCTCGCTAGCCAATAAGAGGGGGAGTGCATCACATGACATTCACCAGTTAAGAGTAACTTTTCTCCATATGACTTTAATCAGAACGTTCATACACATGCATTAATGACCTGCACACCTGAGACTCAGCAGGGGGCAAATGCAGTAATAAAGTAAAGGCAGCAGGGACTTCAATGAGTTTTAACAGACGTACGGATCTGAATCTGGTAATTATAGTTTCATTGGTACACTTTTATTTAACTCCCAGTAACATTAAATGCTATCTAGCTACATGATACAATTCAGAAAAGAGACTCTTATCGCAAACATAGTGGACTCTGGTGCCTGAGGATGGAGTTGTAGATGCAAAATCTAAATTAGAACCTCCACCATAGGTTGGAGACTTACTGACCAACACGTCAGGAGAGACCACTGGTAGTAACCACAGACCTTCAGAGAAGGAGGCATCCATATGTTCATGTTATGTAATCCCCATACCAATATCATAAAGACTTCCAATACCTGGAAAACATAGAAGTATAAAACAGATGAACAGTATTGGTAGACTGCTTGTGAATATCTGATCTGTCCAACTCCCATGATTTAAATATAGATCATTTAAATACCATATTCATATTATATATATTATTCATTATTGGTCTCCAAATATCTACCAGAGCCCCTGCTACAAACATACCCATTCTGTTCACTCTCCCCCCCCCCTCCCCATTACTAATAAAAAGACGGAGAGCCATACACATCTGAAGCAAAATAAATTATTTATGATCAGCAAATGGTTCTTCAAATCAAATTAATTAAAAATCAAAAATAATATGATTAATAACAATGATAATACAACCTTAAAACAGATTAGTGGTAAGATACAGCCTATCAGATTCCACCCATTCTATTATCTTTGCAGTATTCTGTATACAGTTCCCTTGGTGCTGCATCAACATTGCTCCAGGATTAACCACCAATTAGTAAAGCCTATTTTAACTTTTCTGCTCCCCCTTCCAAATTACCCAAGAACACCAGGACACGAGAGATGGGGTCAGAAGGCAACAGCTTTTTATTATTCAAACCAATTTTAACTTATCGAGTTTTTCATTCTCAATTTTTCAAGAATTTTCAATGGAAAGTTTTGCCATGCTTCTAATGTAAAGTATGGCTACCTTTCCATTGAAAAAAAAAAAAAAAATCAAGATTGAAAAAACTTGAATTCACTCGATAAATTCGGACAGACCGCTTTTAAATTTTGCCCTTAGATTCTTATATTAATCCCATAGCACTTCAGCAGAACATAAAAGAGAAATGGTTCATGTGAGTGTACCTTTAGGCATTGCCAATGACTGGAGGATATTTACTCTAAAAGCAACTACAAACAAGGACATTTTTTTTTCAAAGGGACATTAAATCTGTCTTCAACTAACTGATGGTGTCACCTTCTCCAGGTAATCCCATGACTAATCAAGAAGTGGAAAGGAAGCCAATAAAGGTGAACATATAAAGCCAACTCCATTTAATAAATTATAAGCTGGGCTTAAGGAAGCCGCAGACTATTCACCTGGTAAACATCTAGCTTACATGTTGATTAATGTTATGTTTTTCAGTTACTGAGAATGTTTACCCCTACACAATAGTCAAGTTTCTTCAAAGGGAGACACTCTTAATAATGTCAGCCAAGACGCAGTAAATACATCAGAGAGATGATTTGCAGTAACCCAGGGTGCTAAAGAGTCATAAGTTCTCATATTTTGCAGACATGGGCAAGAAAACCACAGTTAGAAATAATAACATGTTCAGCGAGAGGAAATGTGAGTAGAAAATGTAGAGATGAAATCACAGACCAATGTTATGATCTGTTAACTACAGCTGATTCCTCTAAATATCTTGAAGCTTTTGCCCAAATGTATTTTTTTTCTGATGCTTGTTGATGAGTCACCAGTTCTATTTTGCTTGGTACTCTATAAAAAGCTACTGATTAAAGGACCAGTAACATTAAAAAAAAATGAAAATTTCAATTGTAAAGAGAAGCCATATTTGCTGCAATGTAATAATCAGAACATGCATGATAACTAATCCCAGTATCAATTGGTAAGGGATGCATAAATAGATGAAGTGTTAACATCAGAAGAATGGGGCGATAGTTGTTTTAATTTATAAATGGCTAATTATCCATGATACTTATTAGTTTGTATTATGTTAAACATAGAGGGGATAGCAAGCAATCAGAGGTTGTCATTCTTTCTAGCTCAACTATACCATTATATGCTGAATGATGATTGGTTGCTATGGGTGGACAACAATTGTCCCAGAATATGCATTTCCTATATGTTTTAAAAGAACAGTAAGATCAAATAATACAAATACCAAAAATGCATTTATAGTTACTATAAATTAAATCTGTTGTTCCAGAAATTGTAAATGGTATCTTTAAAGCATAATAGATATTTAGCTTTAAAAAAAAACATATAGGGGCTTATTAAAGACACACTTCCTGAATATGTGTTATCTAAAGCCCCAAAGAAAAAAATGTTCATGATTTCAACTTCAAAGATTACTTAGATTGCAAGCTCTTATTTAGATTGCAAGCTTTTATTTAGATTGCAAGCTCTTATTTAGATTGCAAGCTTTTATTTAGATTGCAAGCTTTTATTTAGATTGCAAGCTCTTATTTAGATTGTAAGCTCTATGGGACAGGACCCTCCATCTCCTTGTTTCAATCATGACCTGGTACTTAGAGTGATGTATTTTCTTGATTATATGTTTGTATTTTACTTCACTTGTTCTTTGTTCCGCACTTTACCCTTGTCTGTATTATTACTGGATTGTACAGCGCTGCGTAACCTTGTGGCGCTTTATAAATAAAAAAATACACACATATACATACATACATACATAATATACATACACACAAAGATAACATTTTACAAGTGCCGTATTTTAATTACTGTCATGCTGGTCAAATTGGGATTTTTTTTTTTTATGTCACTGGTCCTTTAACTATTTGCTAATTTTTTAGTTATTTATTTGCATGAAGCCACCCTGAAAACAGCGCATGAAAGGAAAAAGTTATTTTGTTTTGTTTTTTTTTTGCCCTGTTACAATTTTTTTTCCAGAAGAAATAGAAATGATCAATGTAATTAACAGAACAATTAACTGTGAAATTGTATGCACGGCAGAAGCTTTGTAAATGATTCTAAAAAATAAGAAGCGTTACATTTACATTTATTTCTCTTTATTCATGAACCAAAATGACACAAACACAGCCCGATACAAGATTTCTAACAGATACTTATGGCTTTCAATTAATTGCAATCAGCACTCTTTCTTTTTGGGTTATAATGTAATGCAACTCATATCATCTAGTAGGGAATTTTATTTGGGTAAATCACACTGAGTAGTAAAATCCTTATTAAAATGAGTTAAAATAATGATGAGTTACCATTCTATAGCCTACTGCAAGACTGTCTGCTTAAATGTTTTGTCAGTATGCCCACTGCTGCCTACTGCGAAAACCATGTACTAAATTCTTATATTTCTAAAGATACTGTTATGGAACCTGGAGATGGGATTACAACTCTTGATTAAACTTATTATAGATTTAATGTGTATCTTTTTTCAACTTCTAGCAAACAATCCCTGATGATTACTGTTCCCATAATGCTCAGCAATACCAAGCAGTTTATCGGTCAGTTACACCAGCTAGGAAGTTGTTTCTGGCTATCCTAATATAGGATTCCCCCAGTTACAAACTGGTGTGAGTCATGTTAAAAGGATTAAATAGTAAGATTTTTTTAATATATATTTCTACAAGTAACTGAGAAAATCAACACAAAACTAAAACAATCAGGAATTAAACATTAAAAGTAAAAGTTACACCATTAGTGCATAAATTTTATAACACTTTATAGATGATAACGAACCCCTTTCTGTTATTTATGAGGACATTAATAGACACTGAGGAGTTTCTTGACCATATAAAAGCATGAATACATAGGCTGAGTTATACAGGGCATGGAACTCCGACGTGACTTTTAATATCCTTATAAATTACAGAAGGGGAATATTACTGTTTATAGTACACATGGACACAAAACTGCTGCTTTCATTTGTTTTTTAAATTGAAGATATTATTGTATGGTTTTTGCTTATAACACCAGTGTCATTATTTATTATTTATAAATGAATCACACACCTTATTTCCCCCTATTTATGTAGGCTTGGCCAGCGTCCTGAGCTCCTCTTAGCCAGCCAGGGCCTAAGGAGATGTAACTTTGTGGGTTTTTTCCCTATCTGACTATAGTTTTACCTGTATTACAAACCAGAAAAAAACAATCAGGATGAAGTTTCTGTGAAGAAAGCGCAAAACATATATACGCACACAATAGTGCCTGAATCCGTATGAACAAGGTATAAATAAGGAAAACTTCCCAAACGTCCCCACAGGGCAGTGTGAATAATGAAATCACACCCAAACAATGTGTGAAAAGATAAAAGTGTTTTCTTAATAACTGCTCACCAGATATTCCAATTAATATCTGCCTTCAGAAGTAGTATTTCTGTGGGCTCACCGGCCTCTCAACGATATCCAATCTCCAAACACTATCGATCCCTTTATCATTAAGGACTCATATAGGGAGTATATAAATTCACAACAGGTGGAGGAATTAGATAGAAAAACGATTGCACAGGTCCAAATAATAGATATGAAGTGGAAACACACAAGGAGATGTGTTACTCAACGATGGGATGGAAAAAACTATTGAAACAATCCACAGGAAAGTGTGTAAAACACTGATTTATTAAAAAAGACAAAAAAGGAGAACAAAAACGGCTTGTGTTCACAAGTGATGAATGAACATGGAGGTGAACAGACAAAAAAAACATATGACATCAAAAAATCAAAAAATCAAAAAACAGTGTAAAGGAAAAGTCTGGTAAAAGTACCTTTAAAATGAACACCAACGTTCTGCCAAAAAAATATCCTCCAAAAAATATCCAAGCTACTCTCAACGCGTTTCGCTGAGTGTCGGCTTCATCAGGAGTAATTGTAGCTAGTATTAGTTTTACCTGTATTATGGTAGTCTCTTGGGGGATATCCTAAGGCTGGTTTCTCTAGGGTACATGTATTATAGATGTTTATTTACCAGTTATGTTGGCCTATGGAGGGTTTAAAGCTCCAGCCAAGCTGAATAAGCTTTAGATGTAAGAAGTAAGGATGCTCCTTTATGACATGATGTTCAAATATACTTCATCCAGATAGCCAAAGGGACTCTATAGAGGGATAGTGTCCACACAGGAGTAATGTAATAATGGGGATGATTTCCCAGCACTTTCAATGAGTAGGCTAAGAGGCTGGAGAAAGAT
>WMED01022697.1:0-11612 GCA_019650415.1 Pipa parva | reverse complement strand
TGTGTGTGTATAGAATATGCTCTAAGCATGCGATTCACACTATATTCACCACCTTATTCATAGATTATATAACACAATACTACTCAATATGGATATGCACATTCACCAGCACATTTTACACATATGATCATTATATCTTTTCTTTAACAAGGATTTTCACACACATTAATATTGCTTATTTTTAATCCACATTGGGGTGCTGCTTGCATCATATAATTAATTACATATTGCTTTAACAATTCTGACTTGATTTCTGGTGACTTCATATATTTTAATCACTAACCTGCCATCCTGCAAACTGATCTGTTTTTAAACTTGTTATGTAATTCTCATTGACCTTTTTTCATGTTTATTAATTCACTTTAAGTGTTTGCATTCTCAAATACAGGATTCCTAGATGGGAGCTGCGGTACCTATCATTACTATTTTTTAACAGGCTGTGTAAGCAGACAATCTTTGGTATTTTGTACAAACAACAACTTTGCTGTTTTTTGGCATTTTACAGCCGGTCCGGACAGGCACGCTTACTCAAATGGGGTTGAGCTTACATGCTTCCAAAATTGTACCTCATGCCTTGCCGTATTAGAGTCACATGACCAGGAAGTGAACTCTATCTGGATCTCTTTACTCGCATGCTTAGAGCATATTCTATACACACACAGCCATAATGTTGACAATGCAGGCCTGAAACAGGTGCCGTGGCTCCACCTTGTGATCCCTGGTAAGTTTACTATATATATAGCTTAATTATATGTGGTGCCTCACCTATGACTAAGCGCCCAACGTGAAACGCGTTAGGGGGTGCCAGCATACATGCCTAACTTTTATTTTCCATGATGCACACTGCTTTTAATATGAAGAAATAAACTTTTTTTTGCTTTTACTACTGGGAGTGCCGGTTTCCATATTCAAATTGCTTATGAAACGGCTTTCTTTCCAACCTGAGCACCCCATGCTCCACTACCTTTTTGACTGAGGCGGACACACCCAGGGATTTGCAGCACCTACAACTACACAGCAAGTATTCAAGTCCAGTTTAGATTACCTTTCTTTGCATTATAGTTTTCCCATTTTTTTTATTATTTTAGTAGCCCGCCTTTGAACCTGCTCAATTTAATCACTTCTTTCTTCTGCACTGGTGCCCAAAACTGCACACAATAATCCATGTGTGGTCTGACAAGTGATTTGTAAAAAGGTATAAGTATGTTCTCATCATATGCATCTATGCCCCTTTTGATGCACCCCACAAACTTATCCTTGGCAACAGCTGCTTGACACTGGTTGCACTGTTCAATTTATTGTCAACTAAAATTCCTAAATCTATTTTAATTTCTGTTTTGCCCAGTGTTTTCCCATTTAGAAAATTATCTTGACATGCATTTTTCCTTCCCATATGCATAAGCTTACATTTATCAGTGTATTGACTGTTTGTACTGCAATACATTCTTGTTTCTGACTGCTTCCCTATTCCTGGATAGATGTGAAGGAAGCAAGCAACACTCTAGTAATAGCTTTAGGAAACAACACAAAACCCAAACACGTCAGTAGATTCAAAACAAAAGGAGGGTACCAGGTTGTTTAAAAAGGTGAAGTAGCAAGGATATGGTTTATTACGGTCCCATGACATGTTTCAGGTAACATATAAGGTACATTTTTCCTTTTTTAGGGAGTCTTTTGCACAAGTTTGCATATTGCATACCATGAGATCTTTCCCCCAATGTGCGTAGATTAGTATAGTTGCTTTAGTGTAGCGTATTAGTCTGTTTACCACCTAGAGTAGTGAAATATTTTTACAATTCTAGAGGAAAAAAAGGCACATCTTAAAATGTTTTAGTGCCTTCCTCATAATAATTTTAATGGTTGTATGATCAGGAATGAACTTGATAGAGATGCCACAGAGGTGTCTTTCAAAACCAAAATATTGTGCTACTGTGCTGATTTTGTACGATGTGAGATGTCCTTTAACTTTTTCTTTCAATAGGGCATACTTCTATTTTGCACACATTTTATCCAGTTTAAAAATGTGGTTCAAAAATCTAAACAATAAAAAAGGCCACACTATGCAACTAGACGGCATTTGCGTCTTCGCTATGGGAATCCTCTATTTAGTGAATATAGTCTAGAGAAGGGGTTATTGACTAAAGTCCAGATTGTCTCATAAAGATGTGAATTTGCCACTTCCCCATATTTAGGTATTCAGCAAACACTGCGATGTTGCGAATTTGTTAGCTAACGACAGTCGCAATGGACTACTACTGACACGTCGCGACTTTTACTATGGGGATTCTGACGTAGGAATAAAGAATCAGGGTGTAGCCACCAGTAATGAGAATTCATCTTGACAGTCAAATTTTCACTTTCATGAATAATCCCCTTGATATCTTGCAATGATATAAAAAGGAGCTCACAAAAGAGTTTACCCTAAATAACAATAGTGCAATACGGTAAATTTAAAACTACACATGTGCAACTCTTTCAAAAAGTCTAAGGCAGCCCCTGTAAAGGGTGAGTTCTATTGTTACATTATATTTTTAATGTACATTTTACTTTCTATAAAGATCTCATTCTTACACCTTTGACTTGCAAATCAAAATAGTATAATAACCTTTCTCCTCTTTTTAGTGATTTCAAAGCAGAGACAATTATGTATGCCTTTCAAAAAACAATGTGATCACATAGGCCCTGGCCTGTGTAGCAGTCTGATGCAGATCTTGTTCTTTAATTGTCACATACTGAAAGACTATCTGTTAGGAAAGTATAAGGTTATTAGTCAATCTTCTGTTTGGCAGAATTCCCAGCTGTCATCATCAAAGCAAGAGGATTTTTTCAATATACTTTGGTTTTAAGTTTGTATTCATTTAATGTATGTGAGTAGGTTCTCAATTAAACTGTTAAAAAAATTTAAAAAAGAACAGAAACTATTACAACACCTACCCAGTAGTACATTCTTAAATATGTTAAGATATCAACTACTATTTGATTTTGATTGTCAGGCACACCCAGCTGTAAGCTCTTAGGTATAAGAATAATTCTTATTTCTTACATATAATCCTATATTTAAAATTGGTGTTCTGAAATTACATCTCCACTCAGCAAGTTTTACATAGGAGTCAAGATACAGGGGGCACCATTGGCTAGCAGCCCACATGCAGCGGTCTCTGTATATCCACCAACCTGTGTGCCTACATACTGCTGCCATGCATAAAAAGTAATTTATGGCAGTTCAAGCTATAAGCCAGGCTGCAGGTAAGTTGGGCGTTGGAGGGCGTGATATAAATACTGTTGCCCTGAACAACATTTTGCTTCATATGGTTCTGTTCCCCCTATAACTATACAAAGATCTTGGAAATCTTATAAAGCCTTTCATTCCCTGAGGACTATACAAACAAATGTACACATAACCCTGGAGATTGGGTTGAAAGGGCTGTTGAACTTGGAAATATCTTCTAACTGGTGGCATTTCAGTACAGGTTAAAACTTTTTTTTATTATTATTTTTTGTGTTTTTTAAATGATTTGTTTTGTTTCTTCTTTTTGATTTGTTTTGCTTCATCTTGGTTGCTGAAGATCATTGAATCCGGCATCCAGGAAATCAATTATTAGGAGGCTTGAATTTTCAGTTACAATTCTTTAGTTATCTTTATTTTCAGGCCTTGTGCTATCACACATCCATGTTGTAATTAATGTTGCTGTTGGTTTCTAGGTTAATATGCCCTTGTAACTAGAAAATCATTTAACTGTAAACTAGAAATGTCAACAAGAACAAATACTAAGATTTTAGAATTCTCATGAAACAACTGGACTAAACGACATGTCAAAAATTCTCAGCAATGTATACTTGCTAAATAAGCATTTGGTAGAACCTAAAATTTGGATCAATGGCCAGATTCAGGATTTTAAAGTACTTCAGATCATCCAGTTTTGTAACCAAGTGTCTTACCATGAGAGAATAGGTTCTTGTACATTTTTCCTGTTAGAACACCTGGTGAACAAATTCTAATATAATAACTTCTATAGTAAGTAAATGGGGGCTCATGGCAGGTAGGTCCCTAGCCTTTTTTCATATGCATGTGGAAATAAAATGCATGTGAAACACATAATTGAGCCTTAGCCTTCGACTATGGGCCACAAATGTACATCATTCTGTTACACAAATCTTCAGTATAAAACAAGATATAATTGTACCTGTCTCTATAAATAAACACATGAAGAGCAAAATACAGTTTATATCTTCCCTCATGGTGATTACAAAAGTATAAATAAATTAGACTATTCATTTTCATCAAATCCTCTCCTTTGTCTAATTCAAAATCAGTTACAGACAACCAGAAATGCTAGGTGTACCTCTTCTAATTTGTATGTGCAATAAAAAAAAAAAATATTGGCATTATTTAACTTTAGGGTGCGTTGTGGATCATTTGCATAAAAATAAACCAAACATATAAAAAAAATGTATTGGTGAAGTTGATTTATGACATATTATTTATTATGCTGGGAAGCTGCAGTGCAGTCTGGAAAACATTATGCAGTCTGTAAGATGTACAAACAGCATTTATTTACCTAGTCTGTTTGAAAACAGCATGTTGTATAATTGCAAGGATTTACAAATGGCCAAGCTGGCTCAACTTATTATAAAAGCAAGTCAACTAGAAAAATCACATGTGCTTTCAAGGCTGGATGTCTTTTACCTTTGAGAAATGAACTGAATATAGTTTGCACACAATTGTCCATATAACACTACTTTGTGTGCGCATTTTGTGTGTGACTGTGTATGTTTGTGCATACTTGTTTGTGTATATATATATATATATATATATATATATATATATATATATAAAATCTTGGTATGTAAAAAGCCCATTAAATTGGTTTTAATTGGACTGCAGTTACTATCAATGCATTCTATTAACCTAAAATGCAGTTTGATGTCACCCACTGGTGTTGGTCTTTTACTCCTTGTCTAAGTTTAGAATGGATTAATACTCTTTAGACACACAGAGCAATTTGTATGCTAAAATCCCACTGCCAATAGCATTTCTTTCCCCATTTCAACCTAAAAGCTCAATCTATGCTAATTTTCATGTTCCTCAGAGAGGTCTACAAAAGAACCAAAAATTCAGAACCAGCTAGGAATCCAGAAAAGGCAGTAAAATGCTCTGAACCAAGCAAAGACCACTGTAACTAGAAACCATGCATATATTTTATCAAGTATGTTATTACATTTGTCAATATGATGTCAATTGTTCAAGAAAAAACATTTTTAGGCTGAAACAATAGTAAGCAACATATATGATGTTATAAAATCTAAAGGCATTTCCCTTGTTTGCTAACAAATTCAGTACATTTCCTCCCATAATCCCTCCCTTATGCTATGTTATGATTTGCAGTATCATGACACTATAAACAAGAATACATGGAGGCCTATATTTGCAAGTGAATGTCGTATCAATTGCTTTGTCAAGTCACAACTGCATTAGTAACAGTTAGATTTCCTAGGGACTGGGACCCAAAATAGTTATTGAGGGGGTTATTCACTAAAGTTTGAATTGTTGCATATAGGTGCAAATTCGCCAGGTAAAGACAGTCGCAATAGGCTGTTATTGTTGCAGTCACGTCTTTACAATAATAATATTGTCACAGTCGTGACTTTACAATGGGAAAATTGTAGCGGATTTGCTATGGGAATCAGCTGTTTGCGAATTTGACAGTTGAATTCGCGCCTTAGTGAATAACCCCTATTTTTATTTAAAAATTCCA
Organism: Pipa parva; assembly: GCA_019650415.1. NCBI lineage: Eukaryota > Metazoa > Chordata > Amphibia > Anura > Pipidae > Pipa > Pipa parva. Next base: position 5,856 of record WMED01022697.1, on the reverse strand, counting down.
GCTGTAAAGATGTACATCGAATACTAACACATGGAAATACATAGAATATATAAAGAATGATGTTCTATTTTAAAAATAATTTACGTTCACTCTGGTTTTGTGTGATTTATTAATATGCATTTTTTTAAAGTTCCACTGAAACAATGGGGCTGGGTCGGTTTATGATTTTGCAGTGGATAAAAAGGTATGAGAACACAAAGTAATAAAATCCAGAATTCATTTTTAAGATTTTTAAAGACAACAGTTTTACATTGTCACAATTTAATTGTGGACTTATTTCTAAACAAACAGGGACAAATGTTTATCTGACTCTCACTAAACACATTTCCTGTATGCTATAAAGAAAAATGGGTTTATTACATGACATCAAAATATATGTCCATTATGGGTGAGCATAACATAGAAGCAGTTACAGTACTAGTCTAGAGTCGGACGTTGTCACATATTTCATTTTTTTGCAATTATCCAGCGAAGTCCCGTGAACAGGATTAACCAGATTTAGAAAACTGTGAGAAAGCAGTCTTTTTATTTTCTGCTGTCTCTGTGCAAAAGAGAATGTAAAATTTATATAGACCCTGTCTTCCACTAATACACAAAGCATTAACTTTAACCTCTGTGCTGACCGAACTGCCAGCACTAGAAAGGAGTGAAAATGACATGCTGGTCATTATAAAACTAATGGGTCAAGTCATTTACATATCTATGTAGAAACACAGCACTTCTGTCAGGACAGTGCCTTAGGCAGCAGCATGTCTAGTTCATTTTAACAGTTAAGCTTGGAATTTCATCACAGTCACTCAGTCAGCCATATGTTGTGGACTACAATTCTCAGCTATGTAACTGGCTTCTGAGGGTTGCTGGAAGCTGTAGTTCACAAAGAATCACTGAGAGTTTAAAATCACTGTACTAAATATAGAGATATAGAGACAGTCACAAATGTTATTTTTTTTCTGGAAAAACATATTTTTGTTTTTAAAAAATTAACAACTTTACTAGAAAACTTATTATTTAATAAACCCTGGCAAACAATTATTTTTTACACACCTCCTTTCTGTTTCAGTGGGTGAAGTCTGTCTGCAATTACCTATGATATAATTTGACTTATATAACCAATGGAAATGAAACCAACTTTTTCCCAAGCAAGTATTCTGGAGAACTGCAATAGAAATCAAAGAATAATAATAAAAAAAAATTTCTTCTAATGTCCCTGAGGAAAAAAGAAATTATCTTCTCACCTGCTTTACCTTTTCTCACTGGATCTGACTTAAAGCTTATTATGCTCCAATTGGAACTAAGTTACATTCACAGCTTCCCCCAGCAGTTAAGGGCTATCAAAGGATTCTGGTATATGTAGTTAAAAGACTACTTTATACACAAATATTTATGAGAAATATTGAAGTAAGTTTGCATAACATGTATTTAACCTGTATTGCTTTCTATTTACTCATCCTCTCCACAAACAAGGCTTTACTCATTCAGATTACAGTAATTTTTAGAAATGTAAAGGAAAAAATGTACCTGCTAGACTGCCAGGTCTCTGCAATGTGGCAGTGGCATATAGTTCTTGTGAGTGTTTATTGTATTGATCCGAGGTGTGAACTAAACGTTTGGTGGGTGACAACGTTGCATATGTACCAATGGTTGAGCTCAAAGAATGCAGAGGTGAGGAGGAGATATTAGACTGGATGGTTGGTGGAGAGGTCACACGAACCGACGAAGGGGAAAGCCCCGATGATGAAACCACTATGTTGATTGGCGAACTGGTACTGTAGGACTTGGCAAGACGGCTTGGGGACTGCTTAGGTGATGAAACTCTCTGAGTGGTACTGTATCCAGTGCTCTCAGAGGCAGAGCCAACCCTCTGGAGTTTTGTTGGGGACCCTACTTGCTGCATGGATAAGGGAGAGCTTACTCTCTGTGCTGGCAATGTAGAGCTTGAATAATAAAGTGTTGAAGAATGCTGGGAATCAGGCAAATGGAAAGCACTCCCATGGCTTGGCACAAAGGATTCTCTTGACTGGGAGGCAGCATGTGATTGAGAGGATTCAGATCCAGACGAATGAGCTGCTCTGCTTGTTGCACTCTGTAGACAACATAGAAAGCAAAATGGGAAAACAAGTTTGAAACTCTATAGACTCAGTACATTTATATTATAAATAGATTGCGGCATTTGTTTTAAAATTGCAGTAGTTAAAAATAACCTATTTAAAAATATATAAATAATCATATGTCAGGAAAACTTACACACAGACCATTCAATTAATACACAGACCGGAAGATATTAAGCATTTTTACTTCATGGATCTATTTGCATTCCTAAAAGAACAGTACTACCAAAGATGAAAATGCCTCAAATGCTTTTATAATTCCTATATATTCAATCTGTGCTTCTAGTAATTCTAAATTGTGCCTATAAAGTATTACATTTAATTATTTAGCTTTAAAAATGGCACACATTTCCTGAATATGTATTATCTAAGGCTAGGGACACATTAGCGCATCTGAGCACTCATTTAAAAAAAAAAGCTCTTCCCAAAAACATGCCAGCACATGTACACTGGCGTATTTTCGAGGACGCGCATTATATATAATCAATAGGCACTTATGCAATGTATGTGACTGCTATTGTTCTCTTCCTACTGCTACTATCCAGCCACATTGTTTGGATTCGCATCCATACGTTTATCTGAACGTGACATGAACTGTTTTGGCACATGTTCATGCAAGTTTGATAGTGTACAGTCAGTTCAATTTTTTTGCACAGCATTTTTTGCGACGTGCTTATATGACCCTGGCCTAAAGCACCATAGAAAACAATGGGACTGGGTGAAGTCTGTTTAACAATAATATATTTCCTTGGCTGATAAAGAGTTAAAAAGTGCTGCATATTCCATGCAAATAAAAGCAAGTGTGACATGTGACAATATCCAGAATGTTAATCTGGATTTAAAACTCAAGATGCCAATAGAAGCATACACTTTAATGAGTGGAAACTGAATCTTTTTTCTGTGACACCAAATACAAGCCAAATCAGATGCTTGCAGGAGAAATAGCATGGAAGAAAAGAGATTCTTTTTTATTCAGTCTCTGGAGTCATTTACATCTGAATTCAAACAGGACATTGGAGATACATCTGTGCAGGAGGTCTCTGATCTAGCCAGAAATCTGTGAGGCAGCAACAACTTCCTGTTTGAAGTCTAATAAAGTAGAAAAGAATAGAGGAATAACAGCTCCTGTCAGATGCCCCCTCCCCGGTTAAGCAGAATTGTATTGTATTTGTTCATTTATTTAGTGCTACAATATTATGCAGCACTTTACAGAGGTTCGTCAATCACTTCAGTCCCTGATCTGTGAATCTTACAATCTAGTTTCATTATTCAGTCACGCATGTATGTTTTTGGATTGTGGTAGGAAACTGGAGTGCCCGGAGGAAACCCACGCAAGTGTGGGGAGAACATACAAGCTCCAAACATATGAAGTCCAGGGTGGAATTGAACTCAGAACCCAGTACTGCAAGGCAGCAGTGGTAACCACCACTGTCACTATGTCACTATGCTAGGCAAATTCACATTTTAATGAATGACCCCCCTGCATCTTTTGGGCTCAAGAATATCTTGGTCCATAAACCTGATAGCAGGAGTGTAATCCTACATAGAGTAATAGATCACTATGTGATAAACAATGCTGCAGTATATCCCTGCAGTGTTTGTTAGCTGTGTAGATAAATGACCAGCTACTAACCAGTCAGAATACATAATTCTCAATGGTATAGGCATTTTTTTCTGTAGCCCAGTTAAATTTCCCAGAGGCTAATAACAAATCAGTTACATTATAGCAAACTAAGTGCTATATTGCAAGTCCAGTTTGGGAAATTCTTGTTCAGTGGCAAGCATATAGATTGTATATTCTACATTTCTCGAAAGAACAGTAGCTTGTCACATCAAACGTTGCCCAGCAGTCCACCACATTTTATTTGCACCTTGCAGCTATCTTGTTACATTATACATTATTTCAACAAGACAGCTACAGTCATTAGAAGACTTAGGGGGTTATTGGCTAAAGTCCAAATTGTTGCGTAAAGGTGTGAATTTGCCAGCTAAAGATAGTAGCAATAGACTGCTACTGTCGCAGTTGCATCTTTATAATGAGAATATTGTCACAGTCACAACTTTACTATGGAAATATTGTCGCAGCAGTGACTTTACAATTTTCACATTCCCAATTTTACAATGAGAAAATTGTCGCAGTCGCAGGTTTGCTATGGGATTCTGCTGTTTGAGGAGGTAATTCAGGAAAGTCCGAACTTACCTGGCGATCCTTCAATTCACTTCGCAGAGACTCGTATGCGCTCCCTTCTCTCCTGCACGCAGAGATCAGTGAATGCTTTTATTCCAGTCTCGCGAGGCAACTCGAGTTAGTTGCGAGGTGCGGCGAAGTACCTTTAAAGTGTTTGCTGATCTTCGTGTGCAGGAGAGAAGGTAGCGCGTACCAGTCTCTGCAAAGTGAATTGAAGGATCACCAGGTAAGTTCGGACTTTCCTCCCCCTGAGAATTCAACAGTCGAATTCTCACTTTAGTCAATAACCCCCTTACAGTGGTGGCAATGAGAATATTCACTGTTGTTTACCTCTCTATTTCAGTCATAGATGATGTCATGTCTGCTGGTAAAAGAAACCATGAGGAATCTCTCCACTGCCATTATCAGCACCATTATCAGGTTGGGTAGCCGTAAAAAATCTAAGGTATTACTTATTAAGGTATTAAGGTCTTTTCATAGATATACTATCGCATACAACAATTATTCACACTACTTCATGTAAATTACATTTTGTTCTCTATTACACTAACTTCAAACAATACCAGGTTAATACAAGAAATATCAATTTATGTCAAATACACACATCTTATGAGCTATTCAAATAATATTGGGGCATATTTACTAAAGTCAAATTAATTTTCATTTTGAAATCAAATAGAAAAATGTATTTTTTTTACTGATATCGACCTCTTCTCCTATTTACTAAACCCCTTTCTATGATTTGGGCTCTGGTTATCGCTGTATATCGTTATCGCCAGATAATATCAATATCGAAATACATATGTATATTGATATGATGAGTTACCTTTTATTTCTCCAATTTACTAGACAGTATCACTAGTTTTTACTGATATCAGCTATTTCGAGCAATATCATTCAAACATTGAATAACAGATATGGCTCAAGGGCTATTTACTAAACTTTTCTTGCTTACTTTATCACTCAAAATGATTTGCCTCCCTAGACTTGACGAAAGCCATTCAGATTTATGCTAAACTGCAGTTCTAACATCAAAAAGCACTCTCTAACACAGCAGTTCTCAACCTGAGGGTCACAACTCCCTTTTGGGGTCGAATGACGATTTGGCAGGGGTTTCCCAACAGCCCCCTGGGATGTCATAGATTTCCCATACCCTTTATTCCCAACTGCAACTATTTTAAAGTTAGGACCACAGAAATATTTCCAAGTAAAGTTGAGACTGCAACAATATTCCCATATAATTATAATTATGGGAATATTGTCACAATCGCAACTTTACTATGGAAATTGTTGTCGCGGCTGCGACTTTAAAATGGGTTGCGGCAATAAAAAGGTTGGCAAACCACTGCTCTAACACATCAACAACTGCAAACTGTTACTAAACTAACACAACTCCACACAAAAAAAGTATCCCAAAACAGACACTAACTGCAATAATGTATAAACAATCAGAACTAACAACATCAATCCCTAAACTACCTTTAAATACATTAAAAATCAATCCCTCCCAAGGGAGAGGTTGGGGGGATATGGGTCCCAGGGACCTCTTATTTTTTACTA
>WMED01022696.1:0-11612 GCA_019650415.1 Pipa parva | reverse complement strand
ATTCTAACTGTCAATAAAAGCTTTTGTTACTCATAATATGATTGCAATTGTATTTCTGTGGGCACTCTCAATGCGAATGTGCAGCAGCCTCTTCGAAAGCATGACCTAGTAAACGCATGGAGCCGAGGTGTTTAAGGGCCAGCCCCTGCACGTTAGTAGCATATTCGATAATGACAGCTTGCACATCATTAACGTGGCAATTAAGATATTATCGTAGACTATATATATCGCACATCCCTAGCGTATACGCATCATATGCTAGTGTGGCCGGAACAAGGTAAGTCTATAGTTTTACACGGCATTTTTTTTTTGTTTCTAAGCGCAGTGTATATACGCCACACACAAAGATAACAGTTTTAACCTAGGCTTATGGACCAAACAAACTTTGTCATGGTGCGACTCTTCCCCCTCCCTTCCCCACAATCCCGTTGTCTGGCCTAACACAGCAATGGGCAACACTCCCCTAGCAAATTAGGCTGGTGCAATTTGTTGTATCTTGTTAACAGTCACTGCAGAAAATCCAATTAAATCTTTTTATATGAAATTATTAAAGACTTGCAATTTCATCAAAGTTCCCTTAAGGCAGCGGTTCTCAACCTGTGGGTCGCGACCCCGGAGGGGGTCATGAGGCCATCCCACTGGGGTCGAGAACCACTCCGGCACCCGGAAGTGCCCGCAGGAACCCTTATAAGAAGGGTTCCTGCGGGGCAGACGTCGGCTGCAAACGTCACCACATGACACGCGACATGATGACGTTTCGGCTGACCGTCACCACGTGACGCGCGTACGTGATGACGTTCAGCTGAAACATCATCATGTCGCGGCGACGGCAGCGCCGGGGTTGCTGGCTGAATAAGATTGAGAACCGCTGCCTTAAGGGGATCCACAGCTAAATCTCACAGGGGCGGCCTTCCTACGTGACAAACAAACTTGATGGTGAATTTACCCTTTATAAAATGTTAAATTTTTATCAAAGAAAATGAAGAAATTTCCAAAAAACATCAAAATCATTTGCTTTTAGAGAATTTGTAGACTTTTTTTTTTAGTTTCCCATATAAATATAAAAAGGGTTATGAAACTACCTTGTACATGTACACTTACATTGCTGCACACTTAACATTTAAATACATTTCTAATTGAACTGATTCTTTCTTAGGGAATATTTTATTTGTATCTGTTTATATCTTGTTCAGCAGTGAAATGAGTTGCTCATGGGTTTCTACTGAAAGACTACTGTTAAAAAAAACACAAAAAACAGGCTATTATTCTAAAAGATTGTACATAAAAGGAATGTAAATTAGCTGTGCTATGCAGCATTCTTCACATCAGTGATTCCTATTCATTGTAATAGGGCTAGGTAAAAGAACAAATCACTGGGCTCTTACCGAGGCCAAATGCTAGTGTGGCCCTTGCCTAAGGCAGGCCAGAGTGACACTGACGTATACAGTAGGCGCATGTTGCAAAAAAAGAAAAAGCCAAAAACATGCTATTGGGGAAAAACATTGAGAACAACGACAGTTGTGCCTACAATGTCACACTTGCATTTCATAGAGAGTAACATGCGCCGGAATGCTTCGTCATGTTTTTTCAAGCATATCATGAACAATGCGACAAAATTAGTAGCAATAGGAATTGAACAATAACATTCAAACAGGGAAGAAAAAAAACACAAGTGCCATTTAGTTATATGCAAAGCGCACTTTGAAAATACGCCAGTGAAATGTGACCGTGTATTTTAACGATGCGCTTTTTTTTTTTTTTAAAGAAAAACCGCCAGTGTGTCCCTCGCCTAAAAGTAATACTGGACATTTATCAATTAGTTCCACAACGATTATTCAATACAAGCATACTTCTATAACCTAAAATGGGATACAGGGCTGCACAATTTTCATACAATGTTCTTATTTATAAAGGGGAGTGATCAAAATTTGACAGGATTATAGTTAATCAACCATAATTTCTTTGTTGATAATTTTTAATTCATAATCATCCATACATAGGCACAATATTCTTTCGCAAACAATCCAAATCAACAACTGTTTAACAAATTGATATGTTTCCAAAAAAGGAAGAATAGAGGATCAGCGCTGCCATGGAGATAAAAACTCTATATAGTGTAATATCTTTTCACACAGTTCATAGGAATATTCATAAAATTGCACTCACAAATTGATCTCTTGTTGTGTGCCTTTAAGAAATCGTAGATCTACTCCCTGAGGAAGCAGAGCGAAACGTGTTGGAGCTTTTACAGCAAACCTGAAGTGAAATCATCACTCTTTAAAGGTATATGATCCATTATCGTTTATCTGGAGATGCTACTAATTTTTGTTTGTGTTACGTTTAAAGGATGAAGGAATAGAATTCTATCCACTGAGCTGTGGATATCTTAAAGGGTATGAAAAGTATGGCTAAAACATATATTTTGGGATCAGTAGTGCTTGCCTCTTGTTTAAACAGCCCTGATCGCACAGCCGTTCTGTGTACAGATTCTTACTGTGCAGTGCAGATAAAGTCCTGCCCCCGAGTGACACCATCCACTATACAGAAAGTCATTCTTGTGGGGAAAATCCCTCTCCCTCTCCTTAGCTAAAAAGCCTGTTCCTAACTCTGAGCATGCGCAGATAAAAGCTGTTCGACTGTCTGTGCAGTCAGCTGTGGAGAGAGAAGTCAGGGAGAGGAGGGGGCATGGTTACACGCTTGCACTTTGCATACAAGGAAGTTGTTCAGAGGAAGAGAGCAGCTATAGTGGGATTTTGAGCTTTGGTGAATTAAGAGATAAGTCAGGGGTTTCATAATAGTTATATTGCTTGACAATAGGTAAATAGAGCTTTCTTTATAGCCAGGGTTTACTTAACCTTTAAAGAACTAAAGTTCCACTATATAGATTTTCTCAATCTACATTTGTATAAAGCACATCAGCAAGACTGGGCACACCACCACCCTTTTTGGTGACTGGAATGCAGTGGGAATGTGCAGTGATGACAGTGATGATGAACTGCTTGGCCTAAATGAAGATCTTAAGGCAAAGCAAGAAGAACCCTGGGATAAGCCCATGACAACAGACAAATGGGGAGAAAATGAACTTCCCAAGGGTGACCCTACTGAGTCACACATACCTGTCTGGGCCAAGGGAGTACGCAGCTGGTTTAAATGGTCTCAGGACACAAGCAGCTATGTTTGCAGAAGAAAGCTGGGTGCGCTTTTACCCAGACATCAGTAATCAGGGGGCACTCACATGCCAACAGTGCTTCTGCCTACCTATGTCCCAGGGTTCACCCACCTACTAACAGTCGTTCAGAAACCTTCCCCAGTAGCAAAAGCAAGTTGGGAAGGGAGTCAAGTGGATGGCCAGAAGAGGAACGTAGAGAGAATGAGTAGAGAAGGGGGTCCTCAAAATGTTGGCAGCCCGGGCACATTAGGGCTTCCAAAGGCCCTGTCCATAAATCAATAATACATTTTTAAAGCATGTGACAGAACAGGGGTTAGCAGCTAAATTAACTGATTGCACCCCAAACATCAAGAAATTATTAATAAAGTTTTTAATATTTGAGGAACTGATTTGCTTTTTCTTTATTTCCCATTAGAATAGTACACATTGTATGAACGGATATATACAGTATTTATACATACATCCATATACACACATTACTTTAATGAAACAATAACACCAATAAGAAAAAGTCCCATATGTATTGTTACAATACATTGTTATTCAGCCATTTTTGATTTACAATTTACACTGTTTGAGGAACTTTAGAGAATACTTATTATAAATTGTCCCTGAAAACCAAATACATAAACAATAGGTACAGCCCACAAATATATAAACTGAATTGCTGACTTTTTTTTTTTTTAAGTACTGCATAGGAATACCTGCCACAGCAAATTCTTTTTCTGGTATTACTGTTACTTTAAAGGAATTTGGCACAGAGGACTGAATAAAAGAATATCAGCGAGCGCATAACAGTGTGTGCGAATAGAAGTGAAGGATCGGAGGGTAAGTTCGGACTATGCTGAATTACCCCCCCCCTAAGTTTTGTGTAACAGTTTAAGTATAACATGAAGTGGTAGTCCCCACTCTATATTACAGAGCAACAAACATCTCATTGGAACAGAGCAGGAACATGAGAAGATTGTTGCCCTTTAACTCGTGTGACATATGCAGAATGATCATCTTCCAAAATATGCGCACAGATACAGTTTTAAAGCAACGGTAGTGCCATGTAACTGCCAACATGGTATTTCTATAAGTTAAAGGTTTACAATATCCTAGCTCCCCTGTGCAAACACATGCAAAGGGCATTTAAGCAGTTAAGATTCTCATGAATTTTCCTTTTAGTCCAACATCAGTATATTAAATCTTTCAGAGTGTGCTGGCAGTCTGCTTTACACGAGATATAAATTCTCCCTGCTGCCTATGCCAGAAGTGTCAGTGGTCTCAACCTCATTGATCAGAAAGCTTGCTGTAAACCAATGGCTTGCTCCAATGCGCATCCATAATACACTTGGCAAACAAGGGACCACTAACACCAGAAAAAGAAAACTGTCATTTGAATTGAAATAACAGTTATTGCTATGCAGTATTTGTAAAAATGTCATCTGTGGGCTTGAGTTGATTATTTTGTTTGGTTTGTGTGGTCTCTCTCTGTTGGTTGGTTGTAGCCAAATTTGGCTTTTTGGGGTACTTCATGTATATGTATCTAAAATTTTACAGGGGGTTTGCTTACTTAGCAGTAAAAAAAGATGGCTACAACTACAAAGAATAAAAACAAACTTAAATGAATGCAAAAAAGGAAGTCAATTTCAAGAACAACACTTTCACTATTACCATGTAGGAATAGCCACCAAGCTAATCCAAAATGATTGATTCCTTTTACTTTTTCTGGATTTACTGGTCCTATAAACCCCCTTATTCTAAGACTTTTTGCCTATCCCCATCTCTTGCTCTTAGTTTAAGTTGTATTAAGGTAGGAGAAGGACATCTTACCATAAACTGCAGTTTATTGCAGGTGATTGAGCACTGTTGAGAACATTATGCCATTTTAGAGCAACTTGCAGCATTAATCTCTCCTTTAGGCTACACTTATATTAAGTAATGCTGTGCTTTTTAACTGCTGCTGAAAGAGCTTTCTCTTACAGCGTAACGGGCTAAATCCATGATTATATTTGTGTGGATTAGGCACTGTGTCCTTCACAGAATTTTGTGCAATTGCGATCAGATTCCATAGGATCGAAAGGGTAGTAGGACCAGGTGCATCTGATGATGACAGTCAGTGGTTAGAAAAAGGAGACTACAGCAAAGGTCCCCTCAAACACACATTGTTGTAAGTCCAGAAAGTATAGAGGAAAAATGCACTGCTCTTAAAGGAGAACTTAATATAGTGCAGAAAGTTTTATCACTTAAATTATTAAATATGTGAATTAAAATAAACTCACAAAGGTGTCTTGAAAAACAGGCCTTCAGTGTCCCAACTTACCCACAGAAAGCAGTCTGCTTGCACTTTTCACAAGGAAATCATGCTTGATCAAAAGAAAACTTCAATAGTGTAAAAACTTTATAAAACTTAATTTAAAAAAAATCATAAAATACACCCACATCTCGCCTTAAAAAGTTTCACTAATTCATCTCCAATGCGTTTTGCCTTGTTACTTGGGGATTGCTCAAGGAGTATTTTAAAAGACGCTGCTTAGATGGTCGGATTTTCAAGGCCACCAAGTGGCCAGATATGACCTCACATAGGGCGTGGTCTAACATGCAGCTAGCATAAAAATAATCCTAATTTTAGGAGGAAGAAGGGGTACATGCCTTCTCCCCAAATGCTATAAATGTACTGTGGAAGGGGCTGAAATAATAAAGAAAAAAGGATGTAAGACAGAAGGCAGTCTCCCCTATATTAAAGGGGAACTATAGTCAAAATACATCTTTAAATATGAAGTATTATACCTTAGTGAGAAGCGTTCCTCCCCTGTAGTTGTTTCATGTGACGCAGAATGATTGTGTTTGCAGCATTGATAAACTCCTGCACCAGGAAATGTGTGTGTGTGTGTGATGTGTACTGGCCAGTTTTCCAATGAAAATGTACCCTACTTACTAAGCATGTAAACACGTTATCTTTCCCTCTGTAATCTCCTGTAAGCAAACTTAATTTATGCAGTCAAAAGGTCACCATACTGCTTAAGTAATAGCAGTCAGGCAGCTTTTTCTTCTCGTGTTGCCCGACTTGTAGAACAGAAAGAGGAGAGGGAAGAAAATGCCAGCTCTCAGGAAAAATAATTAAGGAAAGCAAACGGCAAGCATTACTTCTCCCCTAAATTTTTAACTATTTGTGTCAGCAATTGGCTTATAATAAAGGAGTTTTATATGTATGTGTGCAGTTATATCAGCACTATAGTTCCCCTTAAATTTCTCCTTTAAGGGCAGTGCATTTTTTTCCTCTACAATTTCTAGATTCCATAGGATAATTATAGTGAACATAGTTTGATTTATACAACTACTGTATTACTGCTAATGTGTCTGAAGGAGATGCCGCATTCCTCAAGTGTGGTATGTCGTTATCAGTCAGACAAGCATCTGCTCATTCATGTCAGTGGATTTACATGGGAACTGGTCAGACATTCAAGCCACTAGTTGGAAGGCTGCACAACTACCAAAAATAAATAATATTTGAAAGAAAAAAAAAAAATATATATATATATATATATATATACATACATACACACACACACACACACACACACACACACACACACAGTATATAAACCTTTGATTCAACAAATCCATATTGTTGGAAAGCAACCTGTACTATGCACCAGATCCTAAAGTACAACTTTTTCAAACAGAATATCCCAACGATGTTATAAAACAATCGTTGACTTTAATGCAAACATTTTATTCAACTTTTTTTATTTTTTTTTTTTTGCAAAAACTGAGTTAGAAAGAATTAAACTGCATAAAGACAAATAAAACTGGTCACACAACATTGATTCTAGCAATGACTCACAAAGTGAACGTGGCCATAAGCTTGTAATCCATGTATTAACGACACGTACATTTAGTCTTGTACATAATGCACAACTACAAATTTCAGGAAGTTCTACACTTCTAACTCAACCATTCATAACTAAGGGCAATTTTGCTACAGCCATTTTGGTGCAATGCAGTTACTGCAATTTAAAATTGCCAGAATGAGGTTTCCTTATTTCACATGGGGATCTTTGCATTAGAAACAGCAGCCACACTTACAGCGAGCTGCAAACAACTATTTGAAGCCCTTTTTCTTTTCACCTTGAAACCAAAAGGAAATTCAGTGATGATACCAACCATCACTGCAACTTTATATCAGCAGAAGTGTACAATTTCTTCAAAGCAATGAATTCCTAAACTTTAGACTGTAAAAGTGTACAAATTTAACACACAAACACAATGACACCAACCCAGGACTTTCATCTGAAAATCAAAAAATGGCTTGAATATATTTTAAACAAAATTCCACATCAAATTTACATTTCTTTTCATATCCTAATAGGTCACAGCCTCTTATAGTAACATCTTTGACACAAGTGACTAAATGACAGAACACAGGATAAGGGGAAAAAGCTCTTCAGTTATTTAATGAATAAATGTACTGTATAATATTCTACACCATGATCTCATAAAATCCATCTCATAAAAATGCAGAAAGTATCCTTTTTTTATTATTTTTTTTTATTTTTACTTATTCACATTTTTTAGAAAAATATTAGTAACAGAACACCAAGCTAGCCTATGTTTCTCCAGGGGAATAGGTGATCTTATCAAGAAAAACAAGACAGGCAAAGATGCACAGGGGAGGCAGGTGACAATATTGAAAAGAAATTATAGCACAAAAGGAATTTACGGGACAGACCATGAAATAAAGTAACAGGGAAGATTCTATAACTCCAATTTTCAAAGAATATATGGTTCTTATCTCCAGCTGTTAAACTACAAATCCCAGAATTCCCTGGTAGCCAGTGTTTGATGCAGCTTGTCCAACTTCTGTACAACTAAATAAGTAGACATTGAGCTACCTTACTATAGCAGATTAAATAAATAGTTAAACTGCAGTGGGGAGGGGATGCAAGTTACCTCCCAGTTAAACTGGTAGTAATTCAAAATTTTCTGTTAACCTTAAAGTGAAGGACTGAATGCAAAGTGTCGGTTAATGATTAATAGCTAAGAAAAATGCAAATGTTTCCACTGTGCTCTGCATTGTCAAAGGAGTGCCACTAAACCAGCAATATATAGATAACATACCTTACAAAAAATCTTAAGGCAGCATGCATTTTCCATGCAGCGTATAAGCTAACAAAAGGCATATCAGGAAGTGGCGAGTGTGATAGAGGATAAAGGATTGCAGTGAGAAAGCATTATTATTCAAAGCACTCCTCTCATTGCCGAGATCAAGAAATCAGGTTACACAATATGTAGTAGAAGCTCAGGAATATATGTTTCATATTTATACAGCTTCTGACTTTCTCTGCAGCATTTCTAACTATAGTGACAGTCTCAGCAGGCAACAGCACACGCTCAGTCAAAATAGGAGTAATATTGGTGGAAATATGAGAGACCTCTTTACTTGGCATTGCTAAAAATAGCTAAACAAATGGCAAAGCAGTGTTGGGGCTCGGCAGGATGAACAATCAATAAGCAGAAAGCAGGATAGGAACTCCCAGAGTTCTTGGATCGACAATCGACAGCTGAGAGACTATTTTTTGCTATGGTTGACTAAATATGGTCAGGGAAGAGAGAGGCACAAGAGGGACCGTTTGCCTGGGATTGCATGTTTCAAATGCTTAGCTACCTATAAAGCTGTAACAGTTTAGCGGTGCCCTTTGAGTGGGGGATATGGTTTGCATCTACAGTGTGCAAGTGGGAGTCCTGACCTCTCCAACAAGCTACACTGACCTCTAAGGAAGGAGAAGTGGCTTAACAAAGATGGATCTGCACCTTAATCTGGAAACTTCAAGAAAAGATACATATTTAACTAGATGTATTAATCCAGAAGAAAAGAAGAACTTTTTCTCTATAGGGCTTTTCTTCTACTTTACCTAAGCTTTGCATGGCAGAATTCCACAGTACTAAGTTTCTGATTACCCTGTACTATGGGGTCAAGGACTTGGGACAATGCATAGAAACTGTCAGTATACTTGGAAATAAACAGGTGTACACTGAGCATTTCTATTTTTTTTTTTTTTTTTTTTTTTGCAAGCGAATGTAAAGGTGAGTTGTTTTTTTTGTTTTGTTTTTTTTTAACTATTTCTCTCTCATTTACTTTCCACTGTCCCATTTACTGAAACTGCCTATCTTCACTGCAATATCATTTAATAGCTGTGCGGGCCAATATGAAGTGCTGTGCTAGGCTGCATGATTAACCAGTTACATGCCGTGAAGGCCTGCAAAAGAGCTGCATTATTACGGCCTCTTTAATGAAATAAGACGTCCTTGCATGTTTATACCACATAACCACATAAAAGCATGTCAGTAAAAAGTACGAGGATGCCATAGACAAATGTGAATGTGTATGTGAATACACTAACTACCCTAAATAATATGGAAAAAAAATAGTTTGTTTTTTTTTGTTTTTAGACACCATGGGCCATAATTACACTTAAAATATCATCTTAAATCAAATCAGGCCAGCAGTCAAGTCAGATAATGATTCAAAGGCTGAAGTAGTTTGCTAACTATTTCCATCCAGATTTTGCATGCTGTAATAGTAATGCTGCAATGCTGTTTTTTCCTTGTATTACGGTGCTATATCACTAGCTACTCTCTGATTTGCTCTTTATCAGCTGCATGCACTAGCTTTGTCAGGCGCTGCAGGAATTTTACTTTGGCTCATCTTGCCTTTATTTTTTTCCTCAGGACTCCTTAGCAATAAATAGTTCTCTTAACTACACACAAGGCTCCTAGAAAATCACTGCTGTTTCTTTGCATATCAGATGTACTTATTGTAGGACACAGATGAAGTGGGAGCTCACAGGCAGCAGGACTTTATCCTGGACACTTTGATATTTCGGAGATTACAGAATGAAAGCTGGAAAGTAGGTGAGCATGACAAGTAACATTTTTGCAGACATTCATCCCAGGAGACTTGAAAATAAAATAAAAACACAGCTGACTTGTACATGGACACAGAAGGTAAGTTACAAGGATAATTAACAGACATGCCAATATGCATAGGCTTGATTTAATGGCTTTATATTTGCATGAGATTTTCTGGCCTGCAGGTAAACACCACATTTCTTTTGTGGCCACTCACAGCAGCATGCAGTTTAATGATTAACACACTTACATGACTTTTCTGGACATGCCCCTGGGAAAATGAATTGCAAAGTCATTTAAAGAGGCAATAAGTTTTTTTAAGGATGGCATATATATTATATATATATATATAGTTACATGGAATCTGTCTTATTGTTTTTTTAATAATCAAATATTAATATTAAGTACTGATCTAAGTGATGGATTTATTATCAGTGAAAATTCTGCGCTATATTTCAATGGACAATCAATTTTAATGCCTTGCAGGCCTCTCTGCTTTAGAACATAGCAGCCCCATCAGGCCAGCGATTAGAACCATGGCTTTATATTGTTGGTTAGTCATTAGTAAATACATCACAGAGGTTTTCTTTGCAGCATCACCAGTCCTACAGCTTCATTCTACCTGTTTAGAGTACATACTTCTTTATGTACCCATATGAACATACAATGCTATGGAATGTAAAGAAGTATGTATTTTTATCAGGTGCTGAACACCGACAAAGCAAATTCTTCCTGGAGGAAAAGGTCTCCTCTCATTTCATTATGTAAACTGTGGTAACCCAACAGGGGGTTTTCTATTCTTACTTAAACTTTCTTTTTGAGAATTCATGTGTTTGCCTCCTGCTGATTTGGTTATTTGCTTACACGAGCAGTGCATATATATCTTGTCATGGTTTCTTATCAATTCTTTTTGTCATCTATGAATTAACATTTACATTGTGACTTCGTTTTTAAAAAAGAGGACTAAACACTGCTACTGAAAATGTGCTTCCATGCTACTCTAACATGTAATATCTATATTTCAGTTACCCAGTAATCTCTTGCAGCTATGATTGTTGCTGTTTTAAAACAAAGTCTATTTTAGATAATTAACATACCAAGTAGTCTGCTAGTATATGGGTATTCAGATGTTTTCTCTTTTCACTTACACTATAGCAAAGTATTAAGTGAAAATAAAAAAAGAATGCACTTAAAAAGAGAAGAAGGTAGCTTACTGTTCAGTGGTTTCACAATTAAGATAAACATAGCCACAAGTTTCTAATCAAATCATTCATTCAGCAAGTGTTTTTAGAACTGTTCTGCAAACATTATTTACAACAAAGACTAGTGTTTGACAAAAAAACCACTGGGAGAGAGCTGCAGACTAAATTATCTCTCAATGAACAGTGTTCCATGCCCAGGAAGCAGTCATGTATCTAACTATACCAAACATCAGTATTTTAAAACTATAAATGGACATTATGTACCTTTGATGAAATGCAGATGGGTACTTTTGACAATTAAGTTATTTCTTTAAGTCAAACAAAACCAACTCTTCCATAAATGG
>WMED01022695.1:0-11612 GCA_019650415.1 Pipa parva | reverse complement strand
TTATTTACGATTTACACAACGTGCCAACTTTTCTGATTTTGGGGTTTGTAATTGGGTTTTAAACTATAACTGCACTGTTGCTGGCTTAGTGGCTTCTTTGCTCGATATTATCGAGTGATGACAATAATTGGTACGATTTTTGCAAAATCATCGGATCATCGATAATACCCGATAATTGTAATAATCATACTGATTTCAACTTTTCTCGATATCATCGCTCAACAATACTCTTGGTGTGCCCTAGGGGAAATTTGTTGTGCAGAGCTATTGCTATAGCTGTGCTACTGAGAGAGTGAAGACATTCCTGGGATAGACTGCCGTATGGGGATGTTACAGGAAGAAGTTCTGTTGAAGAAGACTGTCCCTCGCTTAGAGGTAGGCATAGGGTTAGTTACTGTAAAGGCTGCTGCTGGATAAAAACTGCTGTTTCCAGTATCAGACACTCCTAAGAGGTGACCAGAGCATTGGTACCGGTGTTTTTGTTATGATTTTTTTTCTCTACATTATATGTTACGTGAATTGTGCTTAAATTAAAACTGCTGCTTAACTGTCTGCTTGGGTGTTAAAGTGGCAGTTGTTGCTATACTTAGGGGTTTCACTGGCTAAAATATGCTACCTGTTCCCCAACCATTTGACTAGTTCCCCACAATATATATAAACACAAATAGGGCCTTTACTTTACTACTGACATAAACAGCTGGTAAGCTACATGAGGGGTACTGGCCCCTTATACTATGCTGTATGGCTGGTACATAGGAAGAATATGTGCTGATATGCTATAGAAATGCTTGTAGAAGTTATATTTATTTATTTACCTACTGTGAGATGCAGAGGCCGCAAACACAAGGAAAAGCTTTACTATGACTGAAACCCAAACATATTCCTATATCTTCTATTCTACAGAAACCTGTTAAGTATGATAATGAGCCTGCCTGTCAAGCTTTACTGGAATATTGTGACATTCATTTGTAATGATAACAATAAATACCTGTTGATGGCAGTGTCAGGAAGACAGATTGATGGCACTCTAAAATACAGTAAGCAGCTGACGTTCAGATTCACAGACAGTCCCTTGCCTATTTTCTCATTTTTATTTTTTCTTAATATTCAGTGTTTTCTTTCTTTTTTGGGACTAACTTATGGATACCAGACATTTCTGAATGGCAGATACATGTGGGATTTATTCATGAAAGTAAAACAGTCGAGTAAGGGTCTCAACCTGCATTCATTCACCACTGATCCATATTCAGGTATTCAGCAAACTCTATGATGTGGCTATTTTATGACCCATCCTGCCGCTTATGACAGTCGCAGACTTACAGAGCACTTGGCATCACGCGCGCATGCACATGTAATTAGGCTATTCGTCAAGTGCTGGAGTCTGTCGAAGTAGCACATTCGTATTTTGGAGTTCCTTATTAATGATAAATGTGACCTGTGACTGTGAAACAGAAGATACAAAAACAAGTAATAGGACATCGGAAATAGCATTATGAAATTACTGAACAGCAATAAAATGAATGAGAATAAAGAAATAGTGAAAGAAAAGAAAAAGAATGAATCTTTTCTTGCCATTAATCGAAAAGGTTGAAAGTCAACGGGTCTGTAAACTTCCAAGAAGCAATATAAAATTGGGAAGCTTTGTCCAGAATTAGAAAACAGGATTTTGAACAAATCCAAAAGAGAAAAAGATTGAAGATGGAATCCCAAGCCTCAGTTGTACAGGTGGTGTCGCCAGAAGACTGTTTTGTGACCATAAACATAAAATATGCTTACTTCCAAATCCCACTGTGGAAGAAAAAAAGTTTTCAGTGAACAACTCAGTTCAGTCTACCTTTTGGCCTACGCTAGTCCCACAGAGTGTTTACAAATGTACTGCTGGGTCTGGTGGCCAAGATAAGAAAAGCAGGAATTTTAACATACTGTTATTTGGATGACGTCCGTTGACAATGAAAGGAGCAGGCCATTGTATTTATAAAGAAAATATGTCATATTTTACAACAGTATAGGTGGATCATAAGTAAAGAAAAGAGCAATCTAGTGGCTTTTTAAACGGTGGCATTCCTAGGAGTAAGGTTTTAAACACATTCATGAAAAAAAATGATAGATTTGATATTTTTGTTTTAGAAGATGCAAATTTTTTCAGAAATTTTGACATTTGTTCATTCTAGAAAATAAATGTTAATTTAGTTGACATAATGGTGTGTTTTCCCCTTTGTTGAGTTTTGTAGCTCTTATTGGGGAATTACAAAAATAGGGAATGTAGGCATCCTACTGTATTATTTGATTCTGGTTACCTTCATCCCTGCATTGACAAATATTCCCTGACCTATAATTTAGCTCAGTAACTAAGGACCTTATTGACTAAAGGCCAAATAGTCTTGTAATGCTCTGAATTCGGATCCATTTGCCACTTCCCCGAGTTTGCTTATTGATCAAACTCTGCGATGTGGCAAATGTGTGACTAATTCAGGTGACTACAATAGTTTTGATCCTACAGAGCACTTTGCATATGTGTGCACGGGTAATTCTACTATTGACTGATAGTGTGTCGAAGGAGAAAATGCAACTAGGTATACTGCTCTTAACTCACCCATTTGACTTTGCCATGTCACAGTGGCAAATTGGGGGCCTGATGGTAGGGTTTCCATATTCTACTTCTATCCAGCTAACTATGCCACACAACACATCTGACAGCAATCACCACTGTCCACTTGTTTGACAACTCTTTTCACTGCTTAATGAATAATGAGAAGTGAATTTGCTACTATTTTGGTGATGTGACTCAAATTGTGGCATGGTGAATTTGACAGGTGAATTAACTCCTTAGTTAATCAACCCCTAAGACTGGGTAGTGTTGGAAGTGAATGACCTTTAAGGTCTTTGGGGAGGAGTTCCTGTCTAGAGGTTCAGTAGTGGAGGAATATTTGATAGTGTTTCCATTATAGTGACCAGGAAGCAGAAATTATAGTAAGATGAGCACATTTCCTGTTTTTTTTTTTTTTTATCACAACAAAAAATGTACATAAATTTTAGAAAAGGCCCCTGTAAGGAATATTAAAAGTTGAATAGTTGCTTGTAGGTCTTCTAGCACTGGCAAGGTTAAATCAAACTCGTTACACAATTTAGTGTTCAAAATATAGAATTCCATTTCATTGCATTATTTAATACCTTTTTTAAAAAAATATTTTAAATAGACTTTATAGAGTACTCTGCATTCTTTTGCACTATTTCCCAGTGAAAATATTTATCCAAACATACACATGATGCATTTAATGTCTAATAAACACATTTTCTCCACAACCTCAAATTGTTTCTTTTGGGTGTCACAATGAACAAGTATCTTTGAAAAGATTATTTACTTGAAACTGTCAAACAGGAGAGAGAAGCCATGCAATGATTTTGAAAATGAGTAAGCAAGGAGTGATTTAATGCAGAACACCTCATAGACATCTCCTAATTTGCATGTGAGACACTGTACCGCTGTCTGAAAGGCAGTACTGTAAGGAACGTTAGTAAGAAAATGTGCAACGTGGTGAAGGAATATTCATCTCAAATACCTAAGAAGAATTCAGCACTTGATATGATCTAATGTGTAGGATGCAGATGGTATAAATCAGGTAGAGTAGTTCAATAATTTAGGTTGGTCTCTTCGTCCAAAATTGCATTTTGTTTACAGAACATACATAGAAAATTAATTGATGGAAGAAAGAGGATTTCTTGGTGCTGAATGATTTTGACTGTTCTTGAACTGAATATCTTCAAGCAAATTAATTCCTATATGTATTAGCCTCAGGGCTTAAAACATGTTTAGGCAAAAAAAACAAATGCAGCAGTTCAATACATGCATGAATAAGCACCTTGGGATTTCTATTAATGAAGGAGTTAACATGGATGCGTGATCATTACCATCCTAGCTATGAGTATAGGGATTTCCCACAAGTCAATGCTGGGGAAATGCTTCAGGGTATTTAGGAACCTGGGGATAACAGGAGTGAGGGAAATTACATGTTATAGTCAGATTCTAAAGATTACTTTGACAAATAACAGACCTAAATTGTGAAATAAGGTTACTATATTACATGTTGACAACACATATGTTACCCGGATTATCACCAAGGGGAGGTTTTTCAGTTAATCATGCATTTTTTTCAGCGCACAAAAAGCTTTATTAAAACAAGGATTTCCATTTAGTGGAAAACATGTATAAAACTTGGTACAGACTAACAGAATGTTCTTTGCAATGCATTTGCGGACATTCTGCCAGATATGGTATTTGTATAATAGCAGACAAAGGCCAGTTAAGGCGTGCCCAGTTCCACTACTCTCTGCCAACATTTAGGGCCGTAACTTCAGATGACTTAATTCTTCCCATATGGGCTCATATACCAACTGCCACTGCAAACTGGTTTACAAGTCACCTGTGGAGGAGATGATTTACCCCATTGTTGCCTACAATACCAGTAAATGTTGTCCTGCTGTAAGTCTACTGCATTAATTCTCACCCTTACTTGTCATCATTACTGTGGATAGTTCCTGCTAACTGAACTGAAGACTTTCAGTTTACTAAAGATTAGTTCAAATTTTAATGGCACTAACATCATCTGAAAAGGCTAGAAGAAAGTGCTAGATAGAATGGTTTTATCTACAGCACTCTAATAGGTATTGCCCCCGATGGACAAGAAAAAAAATTCTCAACCTGGAGACCCAAGAAAAGCGTTAGTGGTTTATTTATTGAATCAAACAAAATGAAGAAGGGGGAGCAAGCAACTAGGTTAGAGTTACAGATGTAGGGAGTTAGTGTAGGAAACCCTCCAGTACTTTGATTGCTTTCAGAGTCAAGTATGCAGGAAATCATTTTTAAGTAATCCCAGAATCCTTACAGATGTCCTTGAGGTATCTCAGTTACTTTAGTTCATGGGGGATAACTGTGTGGGTTAATATACATGTGCATGGATTAACATGTTGTATAATTCTATTAATAGGGTAAAAGTACATTTGTGATGGCCTTTTAAGGCGGGTTCTAGACTACTGTTTATGCAGTATACTGTAACATATTTTTATACCCCCATTTACACTGCAAACTTCCGAATTATATCAGTCAATGCCCAGGAACCCATCAGTTTCACTGGACTAAACTTAGAATTTTGCATATTACTGTGTGGTTCGGCTCTCTAGTTTGCTGAGCTGGTGAAGCCCCCTGGATGACACTACTCCCTGTACCCCCCTGTAGCTAGCCATGAATACTGATCCTTCAACCCACACAATAGGGGGTGAGAATTTTCCCTGTTTCTTTGCCTGTACAGACCTTCCAGAAGTGTTTTCCTACATGCCAGGACCACAGCTGCTATTGCCTGCACCCATCCATTGATCCTTAGAAAATGCTAGATTCAATTACAAAATTCAATGGGGTGGATTATTAGGAGACTTGCAATACACTTGCAGGTTGACGGTGTATTAGGTGACATGAGTTGGTTGTCAGTTTATTTGTAAAACATGGCATTCTGTACATTATGTTTAACTTTACAAACAAAATTGTCTTGTCATAGAAGATAATTTGAAAATGGTGTTTTCAGTTCGCTTAAAATTTTGGCAGCCTCAGCACTTGGAAATAGAAACCAAAAACCGTCATCACATACGTTACAAGAAACTTTATTGACTATTAGATACACAAATCATCTGTGCAAAAAAAAATAAATAAATAAATAAAATAATCACGCTGAAAAATATACAACATAAAAATCGCAGAATGGAAAGTCAAATATTAAGTGCTCAAATGTGAAAGGAGCTCTGTATAGAAAGCACTTTAGACTGCTGTTTTTCTTTGCATTTTTCACACTTTCGTTTCAATTTGATCTATGTTTTACAGCTTCTGTTTTCCTTCCTGTGCAATACGCCTTAAAGTGAGATGATTTAAAGTATTTTACAAAAGGCTATCTTGTTGAATGTGAAGTATATTCTGTATTTGGTAACATACCCACACTGTAATGTGGCACTAATTTTTTGTACATTACGTGGCAGAAACACATTAGATACTCCATTATAGGTTAAGAGGTGTTTTTCCAAAAAAAAAAAAAAAACTCATTTAAAAGGGATCTGTAAAAAGCAAAAATACATTCTTCATATATAAAATATATATTTGTACATATTGTTGACTGTTTTTAAGATAAAAAGGCAACTCCCCCTTCCTAATCCCGACCTCACAGCTGTCTATACAGATATGGTTTAGTGACAATGGCAGAAATGGTGCTTGAAAAAGGGTTATGGGAGTTGGATTCTGATGAGGAAGCACAAAACCACTGCTGCTGCAATGCAAATAAGCTAATTAGGGTTGCCAATTAAATTAAAAACTGACCTGACTAGGATTGGGAGTGGAACACATATGGGCGAAATTTATTAAACTCGGAAAAGCCGTTTCGGCTTTTCCGAGTTTAATCGGGAAAAGGCTTTGAAGTTTCTCCCGGTAAGTATTGCGAGATTTGCCTTGTGCGATACAAACGGCTTTTCCGAATTTAATAAATTTCACCCTATATAATGTGCTGCACAAAATTGTTCTGTTTTCTGTTTACTATTTATTCCAAGTTGTCCAAAGCAGAAAAAAACAGGAAATCATGCTGTGATTGAATGTACACGTATTTTAAAGTTTCACAAATGATGTAATGCACTTACCAAGGCCTACCATATGACATACAGAAATACCCTTGACTATAAACCTAATACAGTGCAGCAGTGCCCATGATAGGAAAGTAATAAGATCTGTAACACTGCCGTTGTTTTTTGCCGGTGTTAACCTTCCTTTGTTTAGGTAACAGTTTTCTTATGATGTCATCTATCAAGAGCACAACTTTGTAGTTGACTACAAGGTCAAAATGCAATAAACTTTGAAAAGCCCGATTTCACTTTTCTGAGTTTATTCCTGTGAGATGACAAAAGTTTGTCGTGGTAAATATCATGACTTTTTTTTCAATCGATATTTACAGACAAACTTTCGATTGAGTTTTTAGATCTCGATTTTATGACGTAAAGGTAACCATACTACTAATGTAAAGTATGGCTATCTTCCCATTGAAAAATTCAATCAAAAAGTTTCGGTCGGTAAATATCGATTGAAAACATCAAGTGTTTTTTACCGCGCGAACAGCTGAGATGTTCTCGGGAAAAGTTCTGAAAAGAGAAATTGGGCTTTTCGGAATTTATTCAAGACTATCACTTACAAGCAGGAAAATACCGCCTTCATACAACAAACTTCTCTTTTCTATATACTTTTGTTTTGTTCTTTACAAAAACTACTTTGTATATACAGTATACAGTACATGTGTCTATACACCCAAGCCTCTTCAGTTCAAATATCTCTACCAGACGAATATTATCTTTTAGAAGCTCTGCCTACTTGTAAGGCAAAAAAACAAGATCTAGTAGTTAACTGCAAGAAGTGGACAATCTAGTCCTTAAATTATCATTAATGAGTGAAAATTTAGGGCCTTATTGACTAAAGTCTGAACTGACCTATTGAATTAACTTGACTACAATTCGAGTTCCATCACCAAAATAGTAGCAAATTCACTTCTCCTTGTTTCTGAAGCAGAGAATAAATTTGTCAAACAAGTGGACTGCCACAGGCGCAGTCACATGCGTAGTATTACTAGTGATTTCTTTACATTTCTTGCAGTGTTTCCTTTTGCAAAAAGGTAAACTTTCAGTTTAATACACATTATAGTGGTGGCTTAGTTCTCCTTTAACCAAATATATTGACAGACCTAAAAATGTGTGCATCAGCAAATGCTGAATGAACTATCAACTACTCACGTTCACCTTGCAGTAGATTCCATGCCAAATTTGGGTGTGTCATTGAAGATTTAATGAATTGTTCATCTGTTGAAACAAGTAGTCTGGTGCTTAGGTGTAGGGTCGTCTTCTCTTTGTTATAACAATGGTTATTAAAAAGGGATATAGCAAAAAATTATATGTAACAAGCATAAGTGAAAATGTATTACATTCTAAGAGTATTAATATAGAAACATAACAAACAAACTTAATCCATTCCTTTTAAAAGCAGTGGAAATACTGGCATATTCTGTTCAATTTAACAAAGTTGTCATCCAACACAGTATAATACCTTTATTAAGTTGTTCCATGGAGCGCTGGATACCTTGCCAAAGGCTTTACCCTTTTCCAGTCTGTACATTTGCTTTCTTAGAAATGAATTCATGATTCCGTCATGCAGAAATAAATATGAATTGTGACCGTCTGTGCCTGCACCCCACTTTAAAGGGAAATAAATCATAATGCGAGCAAAGGAATAATTTATAGAAAACTAGTTACAAATTTAAAGTGGATCTCATATAACCAGCAATAATGTTTAAGAAAAGCGATAGAGGAAAAAAACACTAGAAATATTGTGAAAATCCACTCTGTATAATGAATTGCACTTAACGTCTGTCTCTCTTAACTGAGCATTGCAACTGGGAAAGAAACTAAATACTAATGTTAGGTTCAAACCATGGGGATTGTGCTATTAATAAATCCTGTTATTGTCCCAGACAATAAAATAGACCATTTACAATTATAGGTTTCTGTGTACATGTAACACTCTTAATAAAATACCGAAAGTATTGCCTCACAAATGATATTCTCTGTACACTTCACTAACCATAGCACCCATAATTATCTAATGAATATTTTGTTCCATTGCTGGATGACATGAGATGTATATTCCCCCAGTGTAGTTCTTGTAATGCAAACAGCTTGTAACATCTTAGGGGGTAATTCAGCAAAGTGCGAACTCACCTCGCGATCCTTCGATTCACCTTGGCAAAACTGTTATGCGCTCGCTTCTCTCCTACATGTGAACATCCCCGAACACTTTAAAGGTATTCCAGTCTCAGCGAGGCGACTCGAGTGGTCACGAGGTGAGGTGAATCTCGAGGATTCAACTCCAGTACCTTTAAAGTGTTCGGTGATATCCGTGTGTAGGAGAGAAGCGAGCGCGTAACAGTTTTGCCGAGGTGAATCGAAGGATTGTGAGGTGAGTTTGCACTTTGCTGAATTACCCCCTTAGATGTTAGAAGCTTAGTTGCAAAGTGATACTCCTTGTATTACTGTTAAGCTTAGATGACCACTTTTACTGTTACCATGGAATATTTAAGATGAGTCCATCCTGGCAGACAAGTATTGATGATAAATTAAAAAAAAAATAACAATCCTATGCTTGATTACTTGTAAAGTGTACTGTGCGAACAGTAATGGAAAGGTCCAAATTTGCTTCCATTTTACTGTACACTTTCCCAATTCTGCATATTCATTAACACCTGTTATTTTCTGTGATACACCTTACAATGCTTTGCATACTTGCGCATATCTTCCCATGAGTGAGCAATTCAGCATTTTACCAAGGATCGGAGTGTGACCAAGTGATAACATAAACAAGGAACACTGTCACATAGAAAGGAACGTAAAAACACTTGTAATGTTGGCAACATTAATACGGGGCAAAATGGGAAAAAGTTGTTGATATGTCCGGCCTACTAATGTCTATTTTTAAGTAAAAGGATGTTTTGTTTGAAGATCTCAGATTCACATGCATTTTGCGTCTGGACCCATGAATGAATGTTGAGGATGGGAACACTACTATTAAGGACCCACAGGACAATGGGCTTCATGATTTTACACCTAAAACTCTTAAGGGGATGCTGATAAAAGGTTAAAAATCTGCTGGATTTCTTATTATTTGTTTTTGCCTGAATTTTCTCTCCCATTTCTGACTCTTTATAAAAAAATGGGAAAAGAAAATGTGTGGCAAAATTAGATTGAAAAAAAAAAATGTTAACACTATTTGGGCATCTTTTAATTTGGATATCAAAAAGCTTTTCTGTTTTTTACCTCATTACTGTCCCGGAAAATACTGGTTTATGCCAGGTTAGAAGTGGTGAAAAGTTTTTAGTGAAATACCAGCAAGTCAAAATCAAACATTTCCAATGGAAAAAAAGAGTTGCTCTTTAAAATTTATGGTGGAAAAGTTTTTTAAATAGGCAGTTTTTTTTTTTTAAATACTCTTTAATATCCTTCTCATTATTATTGATTTTGACAACCAATTTTCTGTTTCAGATGCCTCAAGTAATGACAGACAAAGTCAACTATCACAACTGCACATTAGCAAACAATGTGTTACTACATGAGCACTTTATTTCTTAAAAAATAAAAAAATGTTACTGAACAGAACCATACAAAATCCAACATAGCAAGATTCCAGTTCTTGACAGGGAACCTCTACCATGACAAGGAATGGCTGACATTCTAAGAACACTTTGTAGAGACAATCAGAATAAGTAAAGAAACAAAAAGGTTAATCTAAAAAGCCAACAGCACGGCACATTATTATTATATTTGCTTCACTGAGCACCCGCAAGCACGGGCTACGTTTTAATTCTTTCCACAAAAAAAAAATCAAGCAGGAAATGCAATCTGCAAATACCTCCTTGATATGTGGCCTTTCCCACCCTGTTACTGAATGAGATCGATATACAATTGCTTATTTTGACCCTTCCAGGTTGTCGTCTCCCTCGTAAAAAAGAAAAAAATGAGAGAATTCTGCTGATCAAGGCCTTTTTTTTCTTTGTTTACTCGATACATCACAGAAGTCTCAGTTGTATGATAACTAGGGTGATTTGAAGACCTCTATCTATTTTCTTAGAATGTCAAGAGAAATATGTGCATATGGACCTATCAACATTCCTTAATCATCTTACATTTTTCACAAAGAAATTTGTCAAATCTGCTTCCGGCTATGGAACGCACACTTTGAATTGGCAGTTCAAAGCTGAGGGTAAAACTGAATACAGGAAGATAAGCTCAATACAATCCAAACAGCACATTTCAGGAACTTATTAGGACTGAATAAAGAGGCAGAGTCCTAACTGTGTATTAAACCGGGGCAATACAGTTATCTCTTCCTTTTAAAAGTCTTATTATAATCCTTCATTCTATATTCTATTCCTTTTCTATTCAGTGTAACAATAAAGGGGATAAAAGACACTAGAAAAGTAAAGGGAGTTACCTGTCAATCCCTTATAGTTTCTACTAAAGGAAATGCAGAAAAAAAAATATTAGATTTTCAGTACAATAAACAGTGCTATATGGATGTGTTGCATCTAGATATGACTGTTGCGTTTACTATTGGTTTTAAGAAAAAGGAAAATCTATAAAATTCTGCAAACATTCCGTAATCAAACAGCTAATATATTACCCACCGTATGTATTTAGTTCTCTATTGCAACATATGCCCTACGGGGGTCATTTATAAAAATCAAAAGGCTTTTTGAATATTTAACACTAGCGAAACAGTTGTTTTTTTTACCAATTTTGCCCTTTTCACCTATTTAAAAAGCTGTTCAAAATAAATGTTATTGCCCAAAAGTGTTTACCTGCCTCAGACTGGCATAAACTATTATTCCCAGTGGAAGTGGCCCTGTGAAAAAGGATGTCACTGTGAAATGGAAGAGAAAAATAACTGGAAAAACTCTGCAAAGGAAGACATCTCAACAGACTGAAAAGCTCTGCAAAGGAAGTCATCTCAACAGACTGAAAAACGCTGCAAAGGAAGTCATCTCAACAGA
>WMED01022693.1:0-11612 GCA_019650415.1 Pipa parva | reverse complement strand
ATATGTCATGCAGTATTACTACTAATATGTCATGCAGTATTACTACTAATATGTCATGCACAGCACTTTCATAAAATAATGCCTCAAATGGGCGATAGGCTTTAAGAGTGCTTACCGCAGTGCCATTGTTATCTCTAAAAACTTCTTGATTAAAATATTCAAACAACTTCTTTTCTATTTGTAGCACAACCTGAAACAACAAGCAAAGAAAGCAAAGTTAAGGATCTGAATTTGTCTTACAGTTGTAACTGCTGAATATTTAAAAAGCAGAATGGAACCAAAATGAACATCTGTTTGGCCGGAGCCATGATGAATGGGTGCGTGGGGTAGTAGCAGATTTCTGAGTACTACAGCACAAACGGTAAAACTTTTCAGCATAACAGGCTAAAGTCAATAGTTCTATACCTGTTTGAAATAATCAGTTTACAGTATAGTGCAGAGTTTCTCAGAAATATCTGTTTAAGCATATACAATATATTCATATGCTTATATTTATAGGAATATGTACATCATTTGCAGGAAATGTCCAAAATCTGGCTAAGGTGCATGCACTGTGACCGAGAACAGTGAAACCCTGATAAAGAGGTATAAAGACTAAACTGATATTGGCAGTTGCAAGTCGTACACTGCTATTGGCAGTTGCAGGTCGTACACTGCTATTGGCAGTTGTAAGTTGCTTATTGCTATTGGAAGTTGCAGGTCATACATTGCTATTGGCAGTTGCAGGTCGTACATTGCTATTGGCAGTTGCAGGTCGTACATTGCTATTGGCAGTTGCAGGTCGTACATTGATATTGGCAGTTGCAGGTCGTACATTGCTAATGGCAGTTGTAGGTCGTACATTGCTAATGGCAGTTGTAGGTCGTACATTGCTATTGGCAGTTGCAGGTCGTACATTGCTAGTGGCAGTTGTAGGTCGTACATTGCTATTGGCAGTTGCAGGTCGTACATTGCTATTGGCAGTTGCAGGTCGTACATTGCTAATGGCAGTTGTAGGTCGTACATTGCTATTGGCAGTTGCAGGTCGTACATTGCTAATGGCAGTTGCAGGTCGTACATTGCTAATGACAGTTGTAAGTTGCACATTGCTGTTAGAAGTTGTACACTGCTTTTAGCAGGGGTACATACGTACTACAGTAATATTGTGAGCTATGTATACTATGCTAATGTTTGGTGTTACACGTACTGCACTTCTACTAGAAGCTAAAGCAACTACCATTTTCTTGAAATTGAAGCTTTTCAGTTTTTTTACATGCATATTATCTACTTCTTAGATCAAATGTTTCCAGGCTGCCCTGAAACATCTAATGTATTTTGGAACAAATGTAATTTTTGTACTCCATAATGACTAACATGATTCATGTAGGAAACCCAACTTCACTGGCTTCTGATTGAATAAAGTAGACCTGTTCACTAACCAAAATGATTTGATATGTAAAGGAGAGTTCGCACAGACAGAAAACTTCATGTTTACTATATACTGAAAAGATCATCTTTAAAATACTGTCTTTGTTACACTGCTCCAAATTACACTGTTTAACCTGATCCTGTAAAAAAACAGTAAATGGGGGTTTGACTATTAGTGACTGGGATTTAAACTCCATGCAAACTACTAACATTGGTCCATCGTGTACAGATATCCTACATTGATTTGGCATTGAATGCACAGATTTGTACAGCAGAATTTGCACTTACCAATTTCAATTAAAGGTGGATTCAAGTTTGAAGCACCAAACTACATGATCTGAGTTTTGATATAATGCCACCACCATGCATCCCAAGCAGACTACAAACTATTGGCCTGGTTCAAACAGGGTCGGACTGGCCCAACAGAGCTCCACAGGATCCTGGGGGGACAGGCCGGATGCAAAAAAACATCTCTTTTACCATTTACAGGTCCCAACAGAAGAAAAGAAGATTGGTGTTTCTTGAAACAGGAGCCAGCGTTGGAGCGAAAGGAGGTGATCAATAAGTAATATTAACCTCCCCTATCAAGAATCACCCATAGGCAGAATGAGCACTAGTTATTCTTCAAGATATTATTGATAGAAAGACAGGCACGCAAGAGACAAACATCATCTACCTACCTTGTGGTCATTTTCAGTTTCCCGGAATTCCAGCTTGTCTACTGTGCTGTTGTCAGCTGCACGTACAGCTTGCATTGTTGTCTTTGCACAAAGTGTCTATTACAGGAAAAAAAAAGGAGAAAAAAAATTAAATCCAAATTCGTGGAATACACAGTTATGTGTATGTGTTAGATACTGCATTAAAGGATGGAATTATAGAAAAGGTCACATTGCAGACAAAATTATAAACAGATTATGGGGGTAATTCAGCAAAGTGCGAACTCGCCTTGTGATCCTTCGATTTACCTTGCCAAGACTGTTACGCGCTTGCTTCTCTCCTACACGCGGACATCAGCAAATGATTTAAAGGTATTCCAGTCACCGCGCGACAACTTTAGTTGCCTCGCCGAGACTGAAATACCTTTAAAGCATTCAGTGATGTCCATGTGTAGGAGAGAAGCAAGCGCGTAACAGTCTCGGCAAGGTGAATCGAAGGATCGCAAAGTGGGTTCGCACTTTACCCCCATATCTTAAATAGTATATATACATAAATAAATATATCTTATATATAAAAATAATGTAATTATATGCTGGTCTGCTTCAGCGATAGGCTTTCTGCTTTGGAGGTTACAAGAGGCCCTGGAACAATGCTGAAAATATGATATACAGCCTTTGGGGAAAATTTGTCAGTGTAACTTGTCTTGTAGATGTGTGACTTTGCCACAAATAGGTACTCTATAAACTTATTTCATTCAGCAAAGATAATTACTTTCTGCAATTCTTCTAATTCTAACCCAGTTCATGACATTACACCAGCCATATATTTATATAGCACGTAGTGCCTATTTACCACAAGTTCACAGACAGTTAGGGTATTCATCATGTGTTAAAGTGACAATTCGCCGAGGCATAATTGATATAAATGAGGTAATATGAGTTTGCCCAACAAGGGTTATCAGAAATCACAACTCAACAGTTTGCTCCATTGAACTAACAATATGCTAAATAATGAAAATGCACAATAGGGTTTACTACACAATGGGTGAATTGACAGAAACTGCCACAAAATCATTTGGGGTGAGAATTCACTATTTGATGAAATAGTCCTTAGTCTTAAATGGATAGATCTCAGCATTCCAAATCCAAACACTATGACTTCACCTAAGTTTTGGGCATTCCAAATCCAAACACTGTGACCTCACCTAAGTTTGGGAAACAATGATCCTTTGTAAGAAACACTGAATGGTCTACCCAGTACCTAGTGTCATCCTGTTTATCCTAGTTTAACATGTGCAGAATTGCACAGGGGCACAGGAAGGCCCTTAAAATTTATGGTAAATCTTCTAATTTTATCTCTAGGTGTAGTATCTATATTATCATGAGTAAAACCTCTGCCTGGGGAACACAAACTAAAATATAGGCTTAACCTACAATTTATATCTCAAGACAGTGGTGCCAAAACCATTTGCACAGGGCCCCTAAATAGTATTGGTCCTCACTGCGATCACTGCCTAAAATTTCTAGTCAGTGCTTCTTCTACACATCTTTCAGTCTTTAGAAGTCCCGTGAAAATAGTCGTTGGCAGGTAACTGTTCACAGGCCTCCTGGAGATTTGATCATTCAGTCCAAATCTGATTGAAGTTAAAATAAGACCCTTTGTGGTCCACATGCCTTAAAATTTAGTTGACCATTTTAATCTGTTACAAAAAAAAAGCCTGTATCTCAATCATAAAGTGAGGCAGTCCTGCTGTAAAACATCAGCTTTCCAATCACAAAAATTAATACAACTTTACAGATTTAAAGTAAATCATTGTTTTCACTGATATTCTAGTTAACTATGCTGTATACATAGGTTTAAGGTACAAGCAAACTTTTTTTTAATCATTTAATGATATCATCCTTTTTATGAATTAAGGAAATAGCCAGAAGAAAATAAATTATTAATAAGCTATCAGGTTAATAAACAGTAAATTATTTCCTTTCCATGAAGTTTTACCTCGGTTATTCACGTACCTCATTGAAGGGATCCTTCAACAAGCTTACGTTTCCCAAAGGTAATTTCCCCCCCGCCCCCCCACACACACACATACACACACACCTTATATGAGCCATTGAGATTCAAAACACAGATTAGCTAATCAGGTCAAGCCCCAAAAAATGGAGCTCTTTGGAGTTATGTGTCACAAATCAGTCTGGTTCCCTTTAAATAGCACACCGGCTTATAACAAGCATTAGAACAAGCAGGAGAGGTAAACCGGACGCTTTCCAAAGCTGGTTTCTAAAGCCCTAACAAATCGCTCCATCTTTCACTCATTTAAAGTTTCCAAATGAGGGTCAATATGCTTCCCTCGCATCCAAATGCTAATGCGCTTAAGTGTGCTTAAGCAGCTTTCCAGAATGAATAGGCAAAAGAAGGGTTTGCGAAAAGACAAGAGGGAGCTAATGTCACTGTCAAATAGTCATTGTAGCTAACCCCCCGAGTGGTGCCAATTCAAGAAATTCATGATTTCTGTCCCCTGAAAAGCATCTGTTTGAGAATGTTTTTTTCACCCCCTTCCCTCGGCCGCTTTATCTCTCCATCCTCGCCGAGCTCTAAAAAGAATAATACAAACTGATCAACTTTTGTAAACTAGCAAAAAGAATGGAAACCACAAACCTACCCGGTTTCTATGCCCACACACACAAAAAAACAGTTTTTGCCATGTGACGTAGAAGTCCGAGTGATTATGCCATGCTTCATTTCATATACAATCTGGGATAAGTGTTCTTTTCAATTGCTACAGTCGCAGTCACCCAAGCAGAACATTTTCAAGGACATGCGCCTTCTTTATGAAGCTTTTTTTTCTTAAGCAAAGGTTTTTTTTTCTTCTTCTTTTAATAAAATAAAATAACACTATTGCTTTCAATGGCCTTGGTGCTCAGCAATAATTTCTTTTGTCAGAAGTCTGACAAGTAGGCTTCGAGGATTGTTGACTCCCTGTATCTTCTTGGTCTTAAAAAGTGACCCCTAGATCTATTTTGACAAAATACGGCACTGGCTGAAAAGCTAAAAGTCGGTGGGCTGAATTTTTTTTTAAAAGCCAAGAAAAGGGGTCCTTGAATATAAAGTGATAAAGGGAGGTGGAAAATTGAAATGATAGTTACTGGTTTGAATACATTTCAGAGGTAAATCATGTTACACAACAAGGACAAAAATGTTAATAAACATGTTATTTTGATCAAAGAATGGTTAGAATTATTTTTGTTTATGAGTATGTAGTATGAAACATGATACAAGATACAAAGGATAATGAATGATCGCCTCCCCACTGTTAAACAGATAAGGACATTCTAGGTCAGTGGGTTTCATCTTCATGCTTTTTGTTATATGATCAGTCACCACAATACAATTCTTTTTTAAATCTATGTGGCTCTTTAATAAAGGGTGTACATCACTGTAATAAATAAAGGATTTCATTTCTTTTTTTGAATAAGTTATTTAAATAGTCTTGTACAAAATAGTGTTTAATAGTTTCATTATTTAAGGGATTATAATCAGAAAAAAAGGTTGCTTGCGTCTTGAAGGAACAGTAGTACCAGAAAAAGAAAATTGCAATTCTTACTGGTATGGCAATTATGTAAAAATGTCATTTTTGTAGTTCACTTCCTGATCTTATTGATTTGTGTTGTCTCAATCTCTCTCTCTCTCTGCTGGCTGTAACCAAATTGGGCTATTTGGGGCCCTTCATGAATATGAATTATCTAAAGTTCCATAGGAAACAATAAAACTAGACAGGTTTGTTTACTTAAAACAAATATGTCTGCAATCACAAGGAAGAAAAAAAAAATAAAAAAAAAATAATACAAATCAGGAAATCGATTTCAAAGGTAACATTTTTACCATTCATGCCGTGCCAATCCGATTTTTTTAATCCTTATCTAGTGTTACTGATGTTTGACTGACTATGTCACACTGTGCAAGAAACTGCAACAGACTCCATTCGATTCTTTGCTAAAGGAATTGGTGTTTAGTAAATAAGGCCATCGGAGTGTAGCAGCCCAAAGTAACTCAAATTTACTCTGACAGTCAAATCTCTATGTATAATATTTTGAGTTTTGGGCAATGTTTGATTTGCTCCACACATACAGTTATCACTTAAAACATTGTCTAGAAATCCTTATTCTTGTCTGATCTGAATAGAATATGATTTCCCACATGCCAGCTGGGTCACTTATTCTTTTTGGCTAACCCCAGACAGGCATTCATATTGGACTATTGGTTTCTTTTGTGTCAGCCTCCCATACAGACCAGTGTTATGTAGAGGTCTT
Organism: Pipa parva; assembly: GCA_019650415.1. Lineage (NCBI taxonomy): Eukaryota > Metazoa > Chordata > Amphibia > Anura > Pipidae > Pipa > Pipa parva. Next base: position 5,238 of record WMED01022693.1, on the reverse strand, counting down.
GATTTGGTTGACTAGTGGACCTTTACCACAGCTTCAGCTAGTAAACTCTGTAGCTCCTTCAAAGTGATTGCTCCCCTTCATGTTTTGCAGAGAGTTTTGATGGATGACCTTTTCCAAGCACTTCTTGGGTGGTTTGAAGTAGCTTCAACTTGTTGAATTAAGAGAGAAAAATTCAAAGTGTCGGATATCAATAATCAAAGACAATATAGAGTAGGCATACTTCTTAGGACTGAACTTTTCTTTGGATAGCCCCAAATCTCATGAAAAGGGACAGTGTAGTTGCCCTTTAGTAGTGCATAAAGCACAGTCACCATTCTTTTAACATTCCCTTTTGTGTTTATCTAATGAAAGCTTTTAAGAAAACCTAAATACATGTAGTATGTAGTCTACTGGCTGTTGGAGGTACTACATGTGACAATCCCATCAAAAATTTGTTCAACTGCAATCACTCTTGAGAAAAAATGTATGAGTTTTAAATGAAACATATCAATCGACATATCTTTATAGGATAAATGTGATGCTAGCTCTTCAAACTTACCAACTGTGGAAATTAAAAGGTGATCGCAGATAAGTGTACGTGGCTGCTTGCCAGATGTGTTATGAAAGGGACTATTTGAAGAAGCATTTGTATGAGATGGTGTGCACACATTTTGCCAGTTAAATAAAGTTGTGATATAATTTAAAACAAGATTTTAGAAATAAGTGAATTACCAGTGTCTTCATACAATGTCAAAATGTAATCTTAGCATTAGCTAGTGATATTTTGTACTCAACTGTTCATGTTCAGTGGCAGGCAATAAAACATATTTCAGCTCCATGCAATCACATTAGAGCAGCATAGTTGAAACCATAGATTGACACTTGGTAATTTTAGACATATCAGCTAAGATCTGGGAGACAATATGCTTCATAGGACATTGCTCCAAGAGCTGTCTCTATTGGGAGGATACACTACTACAATAAAGGAATTAGAAGCCACTGGGAAGCAATAGAAATGCAAGGAAGCTTGGTGAAGAAGAAACACTTGAGAACTTAAAAACCCAAATCTGATCAAAAGATTTCACTAATGAGATCACAGAATTCAGCACCAGCCTCAAATTAAGCATCAGACAATTGATATCTTAAAAAAAAAAAGATTAAAGAATTACTATACAAGAGAAGGAAAGAGCTAATGTACGAACCATGCGCCTGGGAAACGTGGTAGTTTAAGGTCTTTTTTGAAGCCAAACAATGAACCTTTTGTAGGAAAGCAAGTTGCAAAATATAGTAATTCTCTTATTCATGCCAACATTGAAAAATGTATAATATATGCAAAATATTCCAAAAAATATAGATTTAAAGTAGGCCAATACTAGTCTAGGATTCAAATTGGAATTCTGTGGAATCCCTCTTTGAAATATTAAGATTTGGCCCTATACCAAGACTTTGGGTTTAACCAAAGCCCAGACTTTACATTGCAAATTTGTGCTCCCAGTTAGGTTGAAAGGGGAACTATAGTCAGATTACATCTTTACATATGTAGTACCATACCTTAGTGAGAAGTGTTTCTCCCAAGCAGATGTTTCATGTGACGTAGAACGATTGAGTGGGCAGCACTGATAAACTCCTGCACCAGGAAATGTGTGTGACATGTACTGTCCAGTTTTACATGAAAAGGTACCCTCCCCCCCATAACTTACTACTTAACGCCTGCACACAAGTCAGCTTATCTTCTGTAATCTCCTGCTCTCCTACTTAATTTTTGAGGCCAAAAGGTCAGCACACTGCTTAACCAATAGCAGTCAGGCAGCTTTTTCTTCTGCTGTTACCTGACTTGGGAGAGGAAAATGTCAGCTCTCAGGAAAACAAATTAAGGGAATCAAATGGCAAGTATTACTTCTTCCCTGAATGTTTTTTTTTTAACTCTTTGTGTCACCAATTGGCTTAGTATAAAGGAGTTTTATATGTATGTGTGCAGTTATATCAGCACTATAGTGCCCCTTTAATTATTAATAACAATTTGCAGTCAAATGTTAGTATCCAAAGTATCAGATTCAGGGTTTTTTTGGCTAAAGTCCGAATTGCTGCTTAAAGGTGTGAATTCACCAGCTAAAGACAGTACCAATAGACTGCTACTGTCACAGTCGCGGCTTTATAATAAGAATATTGTTGCAGTAGCGACTTTACTATAGAAATATTGTCATTGTCGCGACTTTACAATGGGAAATTTGTTGCGGTTGTGGATTTGCTTTGGGAATCCAATGTTTGAAAATTTGACAGTCAAATGCATTAGTAGTTATTAACTAACAGACAGAAAGCCATACCATTTACAGTTTAAAATATATTTAAATATTTATATTTGAAAAACTGCCATGCCAATCCAAATGAGATTTTTTAAAAATGTTTTAGTATTTCTGATCCTATAACTCAGAGACTGGTTTATCTTCGCAACCAGAAATGTATTTAAATGTAAACACGTATTTAAATGTAAACACGAACAGATGCGTTATTCAAAAATTACAAAAATAAAGGTCAACTGCAGACTGCCTTAGGATGCCACTGTCTACAACATTATAAAAAGGAATGCCAAAGTGAAAAACATCCCAATTATTTTAGGCTGTCATAATGTTCTTTAAGAAGGTCCAACCTACAGGTTTCTGGATGTTACTTAAATAAAAACCCACACACCCACTCAAAAACACCTACAGCCCCTCAACATGTAGATTACATACATACATACACAATCAGTATATATATGACAGAAAAAACATTTACACGAAACAACAATTTTCACTCAGTATATTATACAGACTAATCAATATACTAAATTATGCATAGCTAGATGTGGATATTTTGCTTGGCATTAATATCATTATGTTTTACTCTTACATTACATACAAGTCAATTTGACATCATCAGTTTACATAAAATAATAATGTGTTTTCTTTTTTCATTTATTACATCACAGTTATCAGCTGAGAACATGATGCTTTTGTCATTTTAGGTCAATTATTAATTGGCCAATTATAAGGACTGGAACCTTTGCACATTTATTACTATGACCGGGAGTACATCTGAATTTGTATATTTTTCTATGAATAAAAGAGGATTTATATTTTCTTCTCTTTTTCTTTTCGTTAAACTATGACACAATAGGGGACTTTGGATCGGATATTTGGAGGTTAATGCTGGAGACCTCTGTTGTTTGAGTTTGAATACGGTGGGAAGTGTTTAGAGAGTTTCAACAATGGGATTGAATAAGTCAGTTGTGGGAAAAAATACAGATAGCTAAATGCAACTATAACTGAAAACATTTGTTTTTGTTCAGTAAGTGTTTTGTAACTTCAAGTAAAAATATATGTTTTGAATCGTTGTTTAGTATTATTAATGTAGCAGTCAACTTGCATTTATGGGTAGAGTGTAACGATTAGGCAAGGAAGCCAATTAGCTGAATACTAATGCCTTTCAAAATTGTTTGGAGTCACAGGTTTAAAATGAATTATTCTGAACTGGAAAACCACAAACCATAGAGAACACAACTCGCTTTTCCCACTTTTGTGAATGATGGGGATAAATACAATTTGTGTTGTACTTGGTGGTATGGGTATAAGGCAAAAGTAAAAGCATGTTATGAAACCAGATTTTTAGACAGGGTGGCTTTTGTACTGTGTTGTAGGATCACTGGGATTGCTGGTACCCTTCTCTGTTTGGAAACCATTACCAGGTGTAGAACCAACATCATCATCAACAACAGTGTAACAGAGGTAATAACACCTCTGCTGACTGCCATGCATCAGTGGCTGAAAGAAAAAAAAAGGTTAGTTGTATAAACAGGAAGGGTGGGTCTGTAAAAATGGATGTAGAACCCAATAGCAACCATTATTTTTCTTTCCCCAGAAGACTAGTGAATGCTTACTTACTACAGAATACTTAATATGGGTTATTATACATTAGAGGTTTTTGCATACATTCCTCTAATAATCTCTTGCTGCATGAGGATGCTTAATCCATGCCTTCATCACAAGCAAATTAAAGAGACACTAAACCATAGACAACACACCTTCTTTGAAGGGCTGGCTATGCTTATTTAAATATTTAAATGTCACCTCTGTGAGGTGAAATTCTCAAAATGTGTGCTACAAAGTGCCTCGCTTGCTTTTACCTGCTTCTGTAAATATAATTATAGCTCCTCCCACCCCCTGTGCCATGGGCACAGAAAACTTGTTATGTTTTTACAGGTTATAATAACAGGATTTGCTTTAATGACTGACAAACTTGCTTTAATCCACGGATCAGGATGCAGCAATGTAACAATCTTGAAAGTACTGCTTGTTGAGCATCTAGTATTTGTTTTTAATAAGGGTGGTTCCCAATGCAGTTTTTATCCATTCCAGTGCATTTTTTTAAAAAAGGAATCATGGAATCACGAGATAGCCCAGAAAGGAATGTATAATTGTTTTTCATTTTGATTGCAGGGACCTTTATGATGGCAGAATTAAGTGTACATCTGGAGTCTAACATTTCAGAGCAGCTTTTTCAAACACCATTATAAATGTGAAATCCCAACTACAGATGTTAAATGAACACTTTAAGGGTGAGGCTCATCCCAATGACATACGAGCAGAAGGACAGGACACTTTGCAAATCCATTAGTATCAGTCGGATGGCCTTGCCAAAACAAATGATCAACCATGACCGGCACAAAATGAATTTTGTTTCTCTCTATGCTCTGCGGAGTATGATTAAAGCAAACTACTTTATTATTTTCTTGTCATATCTCATTAACCTCTTTGTTAACCTAAGAAAGACCCGTTACCTAGGACATACTAGTACCATGAAAATGTAGAACACAATTGAAATCCAGAATCTTATTAAAAAACCCACCCACTAAAAAGCTTGTTTATTTGGTAGAACAAAAGGTATATTTGGTAGGGTTAACTTAAAGACTGAATGTAATAAGATTGAAATAATGCGTTTGTTTATTATATTGTTTCCCAAATGTGTAATAATGCATAAAAAATGCTGTTTTTTTTTCATTTTAGTTGCAAAAATATGAGACCAATAAAAATCACTCATAGGAAAAAATATGTTTGGTGGCAGTTCTGTTTTGGGGTGAAATGAAGTAAATTATTTTGTCGATTATAAATAATCTTAAGACAAAAACAAGATGGGAATGTGACAAAATTCAAAACTGATAGCTTGTGAGCAGGGCCGGTTCGCCGTATGGGCGAATTGGGCGGTTGCCCTGGGCGCAGTTAG
>WMED01022692.1:0-11612 GCA_019650415.1 Pipa parva | reverse complement strand
TTAAATGTCAAAAGGAGAACACTGTAAATGATTCATTTGCTTATGGGGAGCCAAGGAGCAAATAGAGATTGAGAGAAAGGCTGTTCCTTCTGGGAAGAGAGGCAGAGAATTCTGGCAGCAGAATTTAGAATAAACTGGAGTGGGGACAGGTGGGAAGCTGGAGGCCAGATAGAAGAACATTGTAGTAGTCCAAGTAGGATAGGACAAGAGCACGCATGAGGGTGTAAGCAGTGGAGAGAGAGAGATAGGGGCAGATCTTGGCAATGCTGCGAAGGAAAAATTAACAGGTTTTAGCAGTGGTAGAGATGTGTTTAGAGAAGGAAAGAGCAGAGTCAAAAGTCACCCCATATAATATATAATATACAATATACTATAATATATATATATATATATATATATATATATATATATATACAGGTATATTATAACATTGCCTGCGAAAGTTATTAGAAAGACAAATATGTAATGGTAATTGAGGCATAGTTAGTTTAAACTCCAATGTTAGTAGGGACTTGGTTTTTTTTTTTCTGTTTTTTGGCAGCTTTTAGTGAATACAGCAATTACCAAGGAATACCTATTTTCTGGTTTTTGAGTCTTTTGCAAAGGCAGTAAAGATTTGACACATACTATCTACCATAGTTTGCAATTTGGGAAGTAGAAGATGTTGTGGAATGCACTTGGCAATGACAAAGAACTATGAAGTAGTCTTCACTGGCTTTAAAAATTTGCTGATATGATGGCAGAATTTGCTGCCAACCTTTACTGAGCAAAACAAGCAAGCAGCCACATGTTAGATTACGACTCATTAAATCAGAACTGCAAAGTATCTTGTAAAATTTTAGAGACTGAGGACATACTTATCAAAGTACAAATTGTCTCGTAGATGTGTGATTTTGCAATAATCACCCAGATTGAGAACACACTTTGGTCAAGTTCTTATGCTCTACTTTTATTCCTCAAAAATGAAACAACAATTTATATATTCATCAACCTCATCATTAGATGAGGTCATATAACTTTTAATAACCAATCAGCTGTTAGCAATTTCGACATGATGAATATCTCATGTTTATGTATTGCCCACAAATGCAACAACAATTTAGATATTTATCATGTGCCAGACCTCATCTAATGATCATCCCTGTTGATGAATTGTTTTGTGCATGTGTATATTTTGCTGCTAGGTCATTTTTTACCTCATTTTCTGAGAACTTCTTCAGAGCTTTTAATACAGTTTAATGAAGCAAAGCTCAGAACATTGCAAAGAAAGCTGCGGTTTATACAAGATGTCTATGATATCTGTTGTTTTGACTTTCTTGATGAAGGTGTGTCATGTGACTTGTTTAACGTATAGGCAGAAAATTAGAATAACCTTAGAATGAGCAATCACACTAGGTTGATTTTTCTGATAAATTAACTTACGGTATACAGTAATCCTAAATATCAAATCCTATATCAGAATGAAGCTTAACAAGAAATGGCATTGCATTGTACACAGGCACAAAATTAATCTATTGTTAATTTAGATAAAATTCCTTTTAAAACACCAAGGAAAACGGTTTTGACAGTTTGTCATTAGGGAATATTTAATCACTTCTTTCTAGACCTCTGCATACAGCTGATAAAATGAGTAGACGAAGCTCTTAAAGTCATCCTTAGACCCATGGTCTTCTACTGACCTTGCTCTTTTCATCATCCATTTATCTGTGTTTTTCCAGACCATTACCAAATGTAATTGTCATTTATCTCTTACTCTATTCTATTGACTGAAGGTTTGTGACAAATTTGCTATCAAGCACTGAAGTATAATATATTTCAGTTATTTCTTCCCATGAACTTGTATGTCTATTCGTGTCATTAATAAACCAATTGGTTATCTGACATCATCATTTCTTTCTTACTGTCTTGACTAATAGTGAAGGACTGCAGTGTTAAAGGACTAATGATTAATAAAATGTTTGGATGATATAAAAATGAAAATGACAAAAAAGGAATGTTTAAAAAATGGATGCCAAGTATGCTTTTACCACATTGTAGTCAATGTATTATTTACTATCTCATACATTTTTGCTACATTTGTGTTTAATTTTAATCAGGATTGTGATTAGTGGAGTGGGGCCACACTGCATTGACTTCTATTGCTGAATTTACTGGGGGGCTACATGCAGCATTCTGGTGCGATTTAGCCACGCTCCAAAACTATTCTAGCAAGCAATTAAACTTTATTAAACTCGGAAAGACTGCTCTGGGTCTTTCTGAGTTTACCGGGAGAAATCTTGCATTGTTCTCGCGAGATTTCTTTTAAGGTTTTGAGATTGAGTTTTTCTATCCCGATTTTCCAAATTTTCGATGGAAAGGTAGCCATGCTACTAATGTAAAGTATCGCTACCTTTACATAAAAATTTTAAAAAATCTTGAGAAATCTCATGAGAACAATGAGAGATTTCTCTTGGTAAACTCAGAAAGACCCAAAGCGGTTACAGGTATGACTGCAGCCTCACTAACACAGCAGTACAATGTCACTTTATGACATTTCTGAGATAAACCTATATTTTATAACAATATTAAGCATTGTTTTTATTAGGTGCAGCCCCATAAGCTTAAAAAGCACATTGCCTGAGATATACACAAATGCAAAAAATGGCATCATCAATATTATGAAATGCATGTCTTCACAGTGCAGGACTGACTATGGTACTGGTACAGTGCCACCAAGATTCCAAGGATTATACTGAGAATTAAAAGGGCCTATTCATGAAAGTGTGAATTCAACAAAGTGAATTTGTGTCGCTTCATGTTGCAGCATTCCGATAGTTGTGATGGACTATCTATGATGCTTTAGATAATACACATTCAGTAAGTGAACCCCCTCCCAAAAAAAAAAATTTTTTTAAAGTTAAATAGCTAAATAGATACAATTTACATTTTTTTTGTAAACACTGATTGAATATGTTGGAGCTATAAATGTATTTGAAGCACTTTTTTTTTTTTTTAATGCACCAATTTTTAATTTTTTTTAAATGCACCATTATTTTAAATGCACCAATACTGCTACATTTTTAATGAGATAACAGCCATCTTTCAAACAGAGCTTTCTATCATTGGGGAAATCTGAAATCAACTGTTTACATCACTGTCTTATTTAGAGCTATTATTAATTATTAAGATGCTGTGTTAAATATCTAAGAAGAACCCACCAATTTTTTTTCCCCCAAGTATACAGTTTATAAAAAAAACTAGATATTACGAGGAAGTCAAAAATTCATAGAACCTATCTGGCATCGTAAAATGGGAATATTAACATGATAATTCTCCTTGAAATTGCTAACATTTCCCTGGGCACTGTAATAATTAAAAAGCTTTCTATCATAAATATCTGAAAAATGAATAAATGAGGAACATGGATTGGAAACCTGACATAAGCAACAATATTTCAGTAGACATGTCTCTTTTAAAAATGACTGCTCCAAATGCACTAATGAAATTCTTTTCTTGAGAATAATTAGATATACAATGGTAGCTTTACTTTTGATTTGCCATTTCTGGACATGATTTATAGCAATGGATAATGTGTAAATCAGTCTTTACAAAAGCGCTCCCAGGTAGGAAATGAATATTCATACATTTCAGGCATAAGTAGAGGAAACTCATTTTGATACTTTATCCTGTTCTCCAGTTATGCAGAAAACATTTTAACACGGAGTGTAGCCAAGCAAGTGTAGGGAATCAAACGCTCAGAAACAACTACCAAAAGTTTCTTTTGAAACACCTGTACCTTTGAAAGTTGACTCAGAGTCATTCCTAAAATACCCTTACAAACTCTCACACTTATTATGCCACACTTATGGGGGAACGACAGGAAAAAAAAGCCATGTTTTTCTTTTTATTATCTGTTTATACCAAAACACACTTTTTTGCGGTATATTGTTAATTATATTTTTTTTTTCTGGTGTTATCTGCTGTATTTGTAGATGTTCCTTTAAGGCTGGTGACCCAAACATGTTTAATTCGATTTCTATTGCAATTGCTACAATTCCTTTTGTTTTGTTTTTTTCGGAAACTAAAAATATACAGTTGTTTTATAAACTCCCTTCTAAAGATACAATTAGCCACTTTTACACGTGTCTCATATATCAGTCACTGTGCAGTTAAAGGCATTAAACTGAATACTGGAACCTAGATCTCAGGTAAGTGGCCCTGCAAATAAATCTAGGCATTAGCATTACCATGCCTCCTAGCTTGAGCTACTCCTGCTAAACAAATGCTTTCTCTCCCCTGTGAGATGAGCTAGAATTTTACAGTCTAACCTATCTACTTGCAAAACTCCTTTCACCTCCTTGTTGAATTTTCAAAGAGGGAGAACCTTCTCAGAATTTGTTTGAATTTGGTAATTATCTGATACCTTTTATCCCAGAAGCCAAGGGATATGACAGACATTATCCTACTCACAGTGATGGTGACATCACAATTCTAGGAAACATTTAAAACAGTATGCTCAAATGTTAATGTACAATGTTCCATTAATAATTATACATCTTGGCCTTACCCAGCAAATTATATGATATCATAAAATATGCTTATATCACAATACAGCACATTATATATATATATATTTCAAAATTTGTGTGTTCATTAGTTTAAAAAGTCCTTATTCCATTATATTTTTCCCCATGGACATCACTGTTTATAAGCTGAATGATAAAGTAAATATTGTTATAAAATTAACAGTAGATGCAACATATCATACAAATCTTTCTGACCATATTCCTCTGGTATTACCATGCAAGTCAAAATAACATTAGAAGGAAAACAATGCTGGCTGTATCCGTTAATTGAACCTAAATGCTGGCTATATTTAGTCTGTAAATACTAGATCCAATAAAATTCACGTTACATTTGCCTAAGGTCATTTCATTCCATGATTTTAACTTTTTTAGCAAGTTTAGAATCATACATATTTACACATTAAACTGGATACAAATTGCAAATCACCCTTTTGTGCTCATTTAATCAAGCTTTGATAGGCCAGACAGCACGGACACTTAATAAGATAAACAATGTCATCAGAATTTTTAGGAAATCACAATTCTACACAGAAAACCATCATGGGCGAAATTTAAAAAACAGAAAAGACCAATTTCGCTCTTCCAAGTTTATTCCCATGAGACCTCAAACGTTTCTCACAGTAAATGTTGAAAGATTTTTTCAATTGATATTTACTGATAGAAACTTTTTGATAGAATTTTTTTATTTACTGTTTTGATGGAAATTTAGCCATACTCTACATTAGTAAAATGGCTACCTTTCCATCTAAAAATTCAATCGAAAAACTCGATCGAAAAATTTCTGTCGGTAAATATCTTTTGAAAATATCTCACAATATTTACCATGAGAAACTCCCAAGATCTCACAGGAATAAACTCGGAAAAGTGAAATCGGGCTTTTTCGAGTTTATTAAATTTTGCCCTTAAACGTTCAAAATAGTAAACACATACCTGAAGGGTGAATGCAATGAATCTTTACACATGTATCTTTATAATAAGGAGGTGGTGGTTTTAGCAGTTGGTAAGTGGTTGATGGTTTTGTCCATCTTATTTAGCTTACTATCCTACAGTATTGATCCAAAGGAAAGCAAAAAAATCCCATGAGGCAAGTCATTTAACCTCATTTTAGGGAAAAAAATCCATCCCAAATCCAAATATGGAAACCAGAATAAATCCCTGGAATAAGTAAGAAATCCAGCACTGATAATCTTCTTACATTCAAGAAAGGCATCCAGGCCCCTTTTGAATTCTTAATGAATTCACCATGACAACTTCATCAGAGTTCCACAGTCCTTCTGCTCATACATTGAACAAATCCTTCTATGTGGGTTAAAAAAAAGTTTGTTTTCTCCACTAGATGAAGAGAATGACCCCTTGTTATGGTTACAGTCCTTAGTATAAATAGACTATGGGAGACATCTCTGTATTGACCCTTGCCATGCCTGAAAAAGAGATCTAAGTAGTCTGGAAAGCTTGGATTTCCCATCTATTCAGTTAGCCAATAAAAGGTATCACCTATACTCTATTCTTCACTGCTTGTATCTATGGCTAACACGGTGCTACACTCTACTGTATTGACTCTTGATATAGTTATACATATTTTTTAGGTTACCCCTACACCATGCTTTTCACAAAATAAATGTTGATAATCTTACTGGGTACAGAAGTCCTCCTATTCCTTTATTATTTCATTTTCCTGCCCCTTTGCTCCTGCTCAAACTCTACTATATTTTTCTTGTGCACTGGTACCCAGTGTAGTCTGACTAATGATAGAATACCACTTATAATATTATACTAGAGAAAAAAACGAGACACATAAAAGGCATGGATTTAAAGCACAACATAAAGATAATTCAAATTAAAAAGTAATTCTTTTTTTTTCTGTAATATTTTTTAAAACCGTTTGTAGTTTTGGATTCTTTGGAAGATGATGCAACTCCAATTTAGAGAGTGACTGGAAGCAGTAAAATGACAACTGACAAGGTACCCATTACAAGTCTGAGAAATCCTATTGTTGTACAGAGAATTCAAATTTTAGCAAATACTTTCGTGTAAATTAAACCAGCTGTGTGTTTTATGACTGTCCCTGTGAACTGTTTTTCTTTGTACTCTGGGAGTAGGTTAAATATTCTATAAATTTTCTATAACTTGCCAGAAAAACATAAGAGATTATATTTTGCATGCTTGGTTTCTATGATTTTCAACACAGGTCTCTTGGAATGTCTAGCAGCATGCAAAGCAGTTAAAGGAACTCATTTTTCAAAAGAATTTGCAAAAACTACATTAATAACATGAACAAAATATTTCTTCCAATGCCACACAATCTCTCTTTTCTTTGGATATTTTTGAAAAGTGTGTAATACACAGACAATGAAAATATTTGATTTTCTTGTTCTGGATACAGATATTCCTATAGTATCAGTTTCAAATATATTTTTCTTTAGGATTTTTTTTATTACATTAAAATTAGAGGGAACTGAACAATGATTGCTTCTTCTTATCAAAACTTTCATTTGGACAAAGTAGTGTTTTGGATAGACGAAGGTGATTCATCAAACCTTCAAAATGGGCATTATACAGGATACAATTTTCCTCAAAAAGACTTATTTTGATCACTTTTGTTTTGCTGTTGTGGAAGAAAGAGTGACCATTTACAGATTATGTTGTAATCCACTATCCACAAAAATAAGTAAACATTTATTAGCAAGGAATCCAGGGAGCTTTGAACTGGTCCATTTTTTATAGTTCCAAAACCAACTGAAGAATGAAACATTAGACTTAAGGTTCAATAAACAAAACTCCCCAGGCATGACAGACACCAGGGGATATTCTTAACTCAATGAAAGGTTGTAAGGGAAATGGCAGACTATGCTGTTTGTCCAATGCATTTTTTCAAAGAGCAGAGTTTTACTGCAAAAAACACAGGCTTATTTGTGTTTTCATACTGTAAAATGTCTGCTCTCAAAACTGGAAGAGATGATATGGAGTATTAGGCAAGTGAATGTATGTTTACATTGCGCTACTATATTATTCAGCGCTTTACAGAGATTTTCAGCCCCTGCACTGTGGAGTTTACAATCTAGTTTCCTAGATTACACACAGATGTATGTTTTTGGATTGTGGGAGGAAACCCATGCAGGTGCAGGGAGAACATACAAACTCCCTGCAGATGAAGTCCAGGGTGGAATTGAACCCAGAACCCAGCACCACAAGGCAACACTGCTAATCACTGAACCACCATACTGCACAGTAATACAACTCTGGGGAAGGCTGTGAGGTGTGTGTGACACACACGGGTGTGTCAGTATTTTGTTACATAGCCTTCCATTGCTCTTAGTGTTTATAGTGCCCTTAATATTTTGGTTCCAAATCAGGAAGGATGCAGCTACATCTTGCACACTGACAGTGTTGACCAATGCTTTCTTATTTTTCATTTTAAACAATGAGCTGCCAGTAATTAATGAAAACATATTTGAGTTGAATACTATTAGAAACAATTTAATAGTAAATCTGGGTTTGGTGAATGGTCTGACTAAACAATGGCTTTGTATGGCCTAATGCGTTCCAGATGTTTCCAGATCGAATGAAGGCCATTAATGAAGCTTTAAAGGATACCAAATTATTATTTAATTGACTGATAAAAAAAATGTTTAACCACAAACTTCTCTGACTCCTACACCTGAAACAATTCTTGGCTAATACCCTAGTACTGGCAAACAAATAATTACATGTAGCAATCTAATTGGCAATGCCCTTGCAAGCAAGCAATGATCTACAGAGCCTCCAAAGATCCTCCATTAATCAACTGTAAACAGTGTAGAGTTGTGTTATTTTTTTTAACAACTTCCTTTCAACTGGAACATCTGCTGAAGAACTATTTGTAGAAAAGGGAAATGGAGGACCTTATTAAAAAAATTATTGCAATTCAAAATATGTAGGCCATGCCTTTTGTCTCTGTGCATGCCTAACACAGCTTTACTCATCCACTTTTAAATAACTTAGAACTGTGTGAAGCTGGAATGAAAATACACAGTTCTTCAGCCCATAAGTTGTATCATTTGTCACTCAAGAGTTGATTGTTGAAGTGGTACTGTGCAAAGTTTAGTGCAGCCAAATTCAGGATGCTAGGAATGCAAAACAGAATAGCTCTTTTGGGGATAATTTGAACACTGTACTACATTCCTGCAGAACAGGAAGACAAGCCTGTTGGCATTTTATTTCACTGTTTCATATCAATAATACTGAATCTATAGAAATAATTTGCTTTTGGATGTAGAACTAATATTGTACCTGCTACAAATACACAAATATAATGGACATATACAAACACATATAGTCACAGCAAAGCTGTCTGTTGTTACTAAGACTTTGGCTCAATAAAATGGAGCAGTTTTAAAATCAGGAGATGAAGTTGAGTTACATCCAGACTTTTATTTACCTCTTTGGCATATCTTACTGAGGGGGAAGTAAATCACACTGATTTGTCACAGTGTTAAATTCTGCTGCCAAAAATTCTCTCCATTCTCCCCAGAAAGGGACAGACTCTCTCCCAACACCTGTTTGCTCCATGGCTTCCAGTTAAAAAGCAATTTATTTATTTATTTTTACTGCAGAAGGAAAAATGTTTCATGGTGGACAAAGCCTTCCTTCATCAGGTGACAATGTTCATCAAATGAAGGGTGACTTTTTCCACCCGAAACCTTTTTTTGTCCTGCAATAAAAATGAGGAACACAGAGATATTTTTTGTATTGCTATTGTTGAAGGCCACTAGACAAGGGCCTAAAGCAAGGTAATGATTAAATGAAGAATTATGTTGATGATGGGCTTATATAACTATGTTTGGCTTTACAAAAAGAGAAGAATTTTCAGTTTTGGAAGTGGTTGCCATTCAAAACAAAGCCACCCTTTCATGTTTTGTTTTAAAGGCATATTGACCCTGGTGGTGATTGCACCACGTGCACCTGCAAGAGCAGTTAAAAATTAATTGTGTGCATAAAATATAACAGTAGTTCACAAAGGTGGGAATTCAGCATTAGAAGTTTATTCATTATTACTAAACAATAAACAACGCCTTAGGATGTGGTGTTGAATATATGCTTGGGCTTACTAACCTTCTAGACAGGAGTAAATCAATTCCCTTCATCAATATCGTATTGTATTTATTCTATAAGAAATTGGAAAGGGTTATATATTCCACTTCCGTATGAGTTATGTATTAATATAGAAGTATTGTGATTCCTGTTGCTATAGCTGCGTCAGGATAACTTGAGTTTGCAGGACACTATTGCGGACTTAGCGCTGGTCCCACCCAAGGCGCGGAGTCTAAGGGATCCCCAATTGAATTGAATTGTTTGAAATGATTGTAACTCATTGAGCTATGTAAGTGCCTATTTATGAATAGTATTTTCTACTACATATTTCTTGGAGTGGACTATATTATAATTAGTATATTATATATATATATATATATATATATATATATATATATATATATATATATATTATAATTAGTAATTAACAGTGATCTGTCCATATGAGAAAAAAACAGAGAAATTATAATGAAACCCAAAACTACCTGAACTTTTCTTTTTTGATTAATTTAGTTGTTCCGTTTAGATGTTTTACTTTATTCACTTTATTTATTAATCTATCATATTTTTGTTTTGGGAAATAATTTTGATGAAGACTGTAAAAAAAAAAAAAAAAAAATTTAAAATATTCATTAGTTTTAAAATCCAGTTATATTTTAGGGAAGAATTTTCCTTTATATATAAGTTTGGTTTTGGCGTCTCCCTTTCTCACACACATCTGCGCCATGAACTTCACACACACACAAATAAATTATTTATGAAATATGCTTTTCTAAATTGGGTGCATATTGTGTAACCCTTCTTCTTCCTAATCTTGGTATACTGTGGAATGTGTATATAGGTTTCCTGCAGTTTTAATGAATGGAAACCATAGTGTAAAATGTATTATTAATTTAAAATGCATTTCTGTTATTTTACTGGGGTTACCAGACCCAGTGCTGCATAATATAACCAGACCTAAAGAATGAAATAAAATGTTTAAGGTTCTAATAAAAATTGCTGCAAAGGACAAGATAAATGCCATGAAAAATATACTACTTTAGAGGGGGTTATTCACAATGTTGCATATAGGTGCAAATTCACCAGATAAAGACAGTAGCAATAGACTGCTACTGTCGCAGTCGCGTCTTTATAATGAGAATATTTTCGCATTCGTGACTTTATTATGGGAAAATTGTTGCAATCTTAACATTAAAAAATTGTCACAACTTTACAATGGGAAAATTGTAGCGGATTTCTTATGGGAATCCGCTGTTTGCGAATTCGACAGTCAAATTCGCAAATTAGTGAATAACCCCCCATATGTATCTTTTTTTAGAATATCAATCTTAAATATTAAGTTTGTATCAATGAAATAAACATCAATACCTAATTTGTAATTTGTAGATTTGGGAAATATAACTGAACCTGTTTTGTAATGTGATTTAGAACTGCACATATTCATTATGCTATTGGGATTTTGCAGTAACCACAAGCAAATATTGCTCCATCAATTAGACATAGCGACCAATGAACAGTTAATGTAATAAACTTGAAAAGACCCGATTTTGTCTTGGCTGTTTCTTGTGGTAAATATTGATTGTTTTTTCAATCGGTATTTACCGATAGAAACTTTTTGATCGAATTTTTCAATCAAATTTTTCACAGAAAAAGGGTAACCATACTACTAATCTAAAGTATGACTACCTTTTCAGTGAAAAATCCAATCAAAAAGTTTCTATTGGTAAATATCGATTGAAAAAACAAAGGTCGATATTTACCGCGAGAAACAGCCGAAATCTCATGGGAATAAACTCGAAAAGACGAAAACAGGTCTTTTTGAGTTTGTTAAATTTCGCCCTTAAAATGCACTATTCTGTATAAGCCTCCATATGAATGAAATTAAAGTGTAGACCTATTAACACAAAAGCCAATAAGTAATATTTAGAGTTGGCCGAATCGATTCGGACGAATCGTGATTCGTTACGAATTTCGGCA
>WMED01022690.1:0-10858 GCA_019650415.1 Pipa parva | reverse complement strand
GAAGCCACAGAAAAGCCTTTACACAGAAAATAAGTAAGATTTAAACTCTTTGGAATGCCGAGTGCTACAAATTACATTAATTGAAGGTCTGTCCACTCTATAGAAAACATCTTACTGATAAGTACTGTAAAGTGGATTTAAGACAAATATTTGTTCTTTTGTGGTCTTCCTCAAGGTTGTTCTAGATGTTCCCAGGTATGACAAGAAGGCAGTAGTTAGTCTACACCAGAGTTTTGTCATGTATTCAAAACTGTTTTTTGGTGCACAGTGCATTTTTCTCTGTGCTTTTGAATTAAAAATAAATGAGCAAAAACTGCCATATAGTATAGTCAAAAAAGTGGTGAAATGTTGTTACATTTTATGTGAGGACTTGGATAAGAATTATGTTTCTGTCACATAAAGTACATTTGTAGTACTTATTTCACTATTAAGGTCAGAGACAACAGAACATCATGCTATTGAAATTCTATCCCCTAGTTGAGTTAACAACATAGTTAGCAGCATATATGAAATCTCAAAGATGCATTAGTGAGTATTATTTGTATTCATTTATATAGTCTACCCTCTTCTGTACCACTGTACCAGGGTAGGAATTCATAAAAGATCTAGTTCTATATTGTTAACAAATCTTGCCATGATTACAATCTGAGACAATGGAGAGGCATAAAGTTTAGAAGCTTAATGCATAACGAAAATAGTTGTTTAGTTAGAGATGGGTGATAATTTCTTAGATTTCATTTTTTTTTATTGAGCCATATAGCTTGGGAAATCTTCCACTCAAATGGCACTTCCTATGTTGACTGGCAATTTGAATACCTGGGAGTTGAAAGCTTGAAATCTTGCTACTTAAGTTCTTCTTCCATTGTCATATCAATTTTTTTCATCTTTTCTTTTTCTGTTTTCCTTTCCTACTCTGTTTTGGTTTAACACCCTATCTTGTAAGTGTGCTTTTTAACTGCACTTTGATATTTGGACAGGCTCCACTTCATCTTTAATTGTAACAATGTTTTACATTTGATGTCTGAACACTACATTCTTCAATTAAGGGGAGTTTGCCTCTTGACTTAAACCTGCCTGGTTAGTAACTCCCTAGTGTGACAGCCTTCACTTCATCCTATTGTGATTCATGAGCTCTTTGGTCCTACTTTTTCTAGATCCTCTTGTCAAACAAACCGTTTGATGGCCACAGTTGTACTTCCTCAGGTCTATACAGTATGTGCTTTTCACATACAATTTCTCTTCTTTAACAACTTCTACCTTAATTTATTGTTCTCTCTTTTTATGATCATTTTATGATTAGCATTGTTAATACAGGGGTTGTGCTACCTTTTTCTGCTCTCTTTATGATTGAGAATTGAGAATTATGTTTGCATTGCTTTCTACTTTGTTAACTTATTTTCAGTGTTACTCATTTCGGGACACATTTTTCTGTTGCCCTACCCTGGTAGATAGGGATGCAGAATCTGTTTAACTTCCCCTTTACTCCATTTCAAAATCTATTGTTTAATTATAAAATTATCTCAGAAAATCTTGGCTTTCTTATTGTTATGCATTTTGCCTCTTGTATGTTTGTAACATGCCTCATAGGTTTTACTGCTGCAACCTGCTTTATCATACTGACAATAAGAAAGCATTTAACATAAAATGTAGGATTGGATAATTTGTCTCTGTTTTACTATTTGACATGTATACAAACTGTTAGCCAGCTTCTTGCAGAGATTGCCAGTTGTAGTTGCTTTTGGAAAATCACTTATTTCTTTCACTCTCGATTGTTAATTCTAGATCATCAGTTACATTATCATGTACACGCGCTTTTTGTCCTGTAACTATAAAATTTGCAGTGGATGTGAGGAGCTATAGATCACAGCTGCCGAAGACATTCATGTTGTATATCTTTATATTGCATGACTTGCAAAAAAAAAAAAAAACACCTCTGTAACACTATACTAAAGCCTTTACTTTCAGCCAGCATCAACTGGATGAATCAGTAGTGGGTATTTCCTTTTCTGTAAGGAATTCCAAACATTATATTAAAATCTAGTCACAAAGCACTTTATTCATAAAAAAACACAAATGCAAGTAAAATGTTTTAAACCACTGGTAGCCATTTTAATAATTGGATTTGGCTATGGTAACATATTAACCCTACAAAAAATAAAGACAGGAAAATGTTTATATAAACAATTATATGTCTTTATTTTCACTCTTTTGGAACCACAATGACACAAGGGGCGAAATTTACTAAGGGCGAAACGATCGCCCGAAGTAAATTTCTGACCGCAGGTGCGGTATTTGTACCGCATGTGCGGTATTCCGATTGATTTGCGATTGCGCGATCGCAAATCGAGTGCAATTGCGATTGTGCGATTGCAAATCGATCAGAATTGCGATCGTGCGATCGCAAATCGATCGGAATACCGCACGTGCGGTCAGAAATTTACTTCGGGCGGACTAAATCCGCCCTTAGTAAATTTCGCCCAAGGTGTTAATGAATGAGTAAAGGATATGAGGCAAAATGGCTTGAGCAGAGGTAATAGATTTATATCACTTGATCTACATTATATTCCATCTCACATTGGCTGTAAAAGCATTGGTTTATTATAAGCTTCTTAATTTCTATTTCCTAATGTTAAGTTTTCATATTTTTTATGTTAATATTATATGCTATTATATAGTGCAGTTTCAGATCAGGATCAGACCGGGCCACCGAAGGGTGGGTTCCAGGTCCCGAGCAGGCCATTTCAGCAGGCACAGTACCCCATGTGTGCTCATCCTGCAGTCTGTACCTTCTCCTCCCTCACCAGCCTTTCACAGGATGTTGGACATTGAGGGGGAGGCTGTGGGGTCATTCTTGCAAGTCCAACATGGTCAGATTTACAAAACATTATATCCTTAGGATGATTATGTGTCATTTGTAGTGCAAGCACAGTTGTACAACAATCCTTCATCATCACTCAGTTGTGACTGTATTTGTGAATAGTGAGTGTCCTATTTATTTTTATACTGATTGCTTGGTTTCATAGTTAACTGCACATTTTCAGAGATGATGCGCTTTGGTGATCACTTCATTGGCATATTTGTCATACCAGAATGAGTTTAACTGTTTATTCTGTTTTGCTGGGACTTACATTTGAGAAAGGAGCTAATCTAAAATGTTATTTAAGGCCTGTAAATCTTAACTGATCCAACATACATTTGTCAGAATGATCACATTCAGAGAATACCCATGCCTTAGACCAGCAGTTCAGACCTCAACCTAGTTGAGGTCACAACCCCCCAGGTTAAGAACCACTGCCGTAGACAAAAATGATTGTGTTTGAATTAAGTCATAAATCATTAAATAGTAATTAATTACAGAGAAAGGTACTTTATAAAGTATCAATTTAGAGTTCTATAGTGTTTTTAATGAGTGTTAAACCCTGTGAATTAATATGTATAAAATACAAGTTTTTGCTATGTTATCCATTCTTGCAACAAAAATAGTTTATACATATTGCATCCATTTTAGAAGGTATTATTGTAATACTTCCATTTAACAGGTTAGGATGTCACTGAATGGTGCTGACTAGACTGTCCAATGCACCTGATTAATCAGACACAAAGCAAAGCCCAATCAGATGTGAGCAAATAAACCCTGCCAGGTCAAGAAGGCAGACTAAGTTCACTTGGGCATTTGGATCTCACAGAATTCGTAAATGCCCATAAACTCACAAAGACTCACACAAACCCGCCATGCATTTACCATGACTTTTCAAGAATTTATGAAGCATTCTGTAAAAATTTTAAATTAGTGCACTTACTGATGAAAACAAGAGTATAATTTGTCTGAAAAAATGTTAAAAATGTATTAGAAACACATATTTAGAAGCAGTAGAGTACAGAACCACATCTACACTACATCTATTTTTATATTCTTTTATGTGTGTTTACATTGTGTTCCAAATTATAATAGTAGTTTTCAGTTTTCTTAAGCATATCTTTTAAACTTACTCATAATGGGGGGTTTAGTGTCCCTTTAAACAGTTGGTGATTCCAAAACAATGCAGTTTTTAAGGTTTAAGTTAGATAGTCACTTATGTCTCTTCCTTGAATAAATATGAACAAAAAACAGATTGTGGATCTTTAAAATGATATATACCTTCCAGTGTGCAAAGTTATTTCTCTAATATATGTCTTGTATAAATATAACTACAACTGGTTTATATAGATAGAAAATACCATCTTGCCTGGGCACTGTTCCATCCTTTGCAGAGTTCTAGCAATGTACTATTAGTACATCTAATGTTATACATTTATTAGATACAGTTTTGTAGGAAAACCTATGCATTAAGTTAAAATCTGGGTTTCAAGAAACCATGTGCCTTACTAGCACAAAAGCAACAACATTTTTTCTTTATGTAATTGTG
This sequence comes from Pipa parva, assembly GCA_019650415.1. Lineage (NCBI taxonomy): Eukaryota > Metazoa > Chordata > Amphibia > Anura > Pipidae > Pipa > Pipa parva. The sequence continues at coordinate 6,452 of WMED01022690.1, read as the reverse complement.
ATCTTGGTTATTTGAGTTGGAAGGAGACCTATATTTACATAAAAGGCAGTCAATCATTCTAACACCAGCCTGACCAAAGCTTTACTTTATGCAATTAATATAGGGATATCCAACTTCCACCTCCCCTGCTGTTGCTGAACTATGACTATGTCCGTATTCACTTAATTAGCAGGTAAAAGGTACTGACAGGCATATTAAAGGGATTAGATTTGCTACTACTCAGATATTTTAAAATGTTCCCATTGATAGATATGTATGTAGAGCAGTATTTGTATTAGACGGTCTGCTATTTTAAGATTGTATGCTTTAGAGTTCTTCATTTGACTCGGCCATATTTTATTTGTTGGGTAAACAGAATGTCACCCTCTGCTCTGCTTTGCTTTGAATGGAACTTTAGTTTTTGTTCATCAAGTAGCACAGAAAGCCCAACAAAGAGAAAATAAATGTTCTTGTTAAATGTAATAGCATACTCTGTAGAGATCTTTCAAACCTCGTGGAAGCCTTGTTAAGAATAAAAATGTATGGGCTATTTTTCATTTTTTGCCATCATTTTTCAGACATTTCCAAACATTGCTTATGTATATACTGTAAGTACAAGCTACTTTATGTAGGTATAGCATTGATTTAGGAGAATAAACAAGACTAAAGAGATTTTTTTTCACTGAATGGTTATGATGAGAATGGAAACATGATGTCTTCTTCTCTGACTGTGGGGGTTATTCACTAAAGTCTGAATTGTTGTGCATAGGTGTGAATTCACCAAGACAGTCGCAATAGGCTGCTACTGTTGCAGTCGCATCTTTACAGTGAGAATATTGTCACAGTCGTGACTTTATTATGGGCAAATTGTCGCAATCTTAACTTTAAAAAATTGTCATGATTTTGCAAAGGTGAAATTATCGCAGATTTGCTGTTGGAATCTGTTGTTTAAGAATTTGACAGTCGAATTTGCACCTTAGTGAATAACCCCCATGTGAGCGAGTTCATTGGGTAGGTCCCTGACATGGTCTGTCAGTACATAGCAAACATTTTTTGTTTCAAGTTTCATTCCCTTTGAATTCACCGTTATAAAGGCAAATTGTTTTAATGCAGCTTCTTGTGAATAATTGTATTTCATCAACAGAAGAGATGAAATAGGTAGAAAAGGTGATTCCACGTTCAGTCAGTGCAGAACTCTTATTTGTATTTGATACTTCGGTAGGGTAAGTTTAAATGTTCTCAGCTCTTTTGTACTTGTGAAAAAGAATCTGCTGATAAAAAAGAGGAACATTTGATGGTGAAAAGGGTTAAAGTGATAAAGAATAAAAAACTTTTACAGTGAGAAGGAATTAAAAAATAAAAAGGGTGAATTTCTGTTCCACCTCTTGATAAATACGCTATGAGATAATAGACCTTGATAAATATGCTATGGGTTAATAGACCTTGATAAAAGCTAATGAAGTTTGTTGAATTTTTATCAATGTGTCAGTCCGCAAATGTCCCTTAAAGTTTTCTTCTTTTACAATTTTTCATTCTTTTTCTAGAAACCTCTGCCATTTTCGTTTCTTAGATTAAGCATTTACAGCTCTAGGAATGACTAGAGTCATAGAGGAATGAGTGTAAATTACTGTAAAATAATGATACATTTCTAAATATTTTTATAAACTCTAAAAAAATTTTTTGTAGAGTTACTTATATTTTGTTTTACAAGATGGTTTCATTCATTTTTTAATAAAAAATAGTTTTATATTTGACAGTTTAACATGAATATAGTCTGATGTGTGGACTTCAGTTACCTTATTTAGGGACACCTTCGAAAATAAAAAACTTGAAACTATAAAAGACTACATTTCTTTCCCCCAAAAAAGGTTTTTATTATAGTATCTTCTGTACCCCACGACTAGTTTAGAAATGTTTTTATTCTGAAATGTCTGAAATAGAAGGCTCTGGGGCGAAATTTACCAAACTCTAAAAGGCTGATTTCGGCCTTTATGCGTTTATCCCCTATAGATCTCGGCAGTTTGATCTTTAAAAATCGATCAACATTTTTTGATTCATTTTTACTGATTGAAACTTTTCGATTGGATTTTTCAGTGGAAAATTAGCCATTCTACTAATGTAAATTATGGCTACCTTTCCATCAAAAAATCCAATAGAAAAACTCGATTGAAAATTTAAATCGGTAAAAATCAATCAAAAAATATTGATCAATTTTTATAGATCAAACAGCCGAAATCTACAGGGGATAAACCGGAGTTTATTACATTTTGCCCATATGAATAATGTTAAGGGGAAAATGTAAATTGTGGTTTGTTTTTTTTCTGTGATTGCATGATTCCTTGGTAACTCATACCTTTCCCGTACAACTCTGGCACTTTTAGATGCGGCTGAAAAACAATCTAGATGAAGTTACAGCAACAGGGACATGCCAAGACCATGCAATCGAGACTCACAGAAACTGGATGCAGCATGGAGGTGACATGTTCTTTTTGAGGAAAGGGTTGGAAAGATGTGAAGTGGGGAGTAAGTGGTTTGCTAGTTATATAATACAGTTGATGGTCCTCATGGTAATACATAAATGAATAACTACACAGCCTTGTAATATAAATTATGCTTTTCCCATCCAATCCCTTTTTTTTTTCTAAATAAAAGCACCACTATTCTGTTATTGCAATTATAAGAACAAATAATTCTGCTTTTGATTGATCCTTTTAAACCAAATCAATCATTTGTGCCTTTGCTTACAACTTTATTGGCCATAGACTTATGTCTATCTAGGCCATTTTTATGGTGAGCATGGTTAGTTAGAACTGCTCTGTCAATATATTAATAAAAAGAAATAAAATCAAAAGAACTATCAATACTGATCTATGTACATATGCTCCACCTAAACATGTATCTCATGTTATGGTAGAGTGGTCATGTTAGTCCACAGATGCATGCTTATCTTTTTTTTTTATCTTATTATAGAGCTGTAACGTCCAGCTTCTCAGGATCATTGTCAATGTTAGCACTTTCCTACATAGTATAAGATTCAGTTTTTCAGTTCACCAAGTTCAACCTATCTCAGAGGAGTGCGAAAAATTCATTAGAAGCTGTTGCCAGTGTGCCCCAATAAATTCTCTCCCAATCCAACACATCGCAAAATCAACAGCCATCTATATGCATTGTTGCCAATCTACCATATTTATCACTGCCCTTACATAAAAACTCCTTTTCTCATCTAAATACAGGCTGTTTTTTTAATAGAATATTTTGAGATTCCCCCCAAAATGCCTGTTCATTAATACGAAGAATTCTAGCGTAAAAATCCTGTCATCATAACTTACATTTTCATTCTGTTTATTCATTTTGTAGCTCTCGCAGGAGCTTTTGCAGTTAAATTAAATACCTTTTGTGAATTGGCTGATAGCTCAGATACAGCTCGTGTGTACTCTGATATACTGCACAATCTTGTGCCCTCAGTAAATACAGACATATAGCTTTCATTGCCGTTTTCAAATCATTAACAAATAAATTGTCACCTTCCTATTGTAACTCTAAAATAAGACCACCTATTCTTGTAGCACAACTGTAGTAAGATCTATGTACACATACAAATTAAAGGGTCAACATACTATGGCTATGTCTTAACATGATCTCAGTAGATATATCTAATGCAGTATTGATATCCAATATCCTTCACCAAAGGAGTTAAGGCCAAAATGCCTGTTTTGTAGCTCAGCTGGAAAAATAGTATCCATTGTTTCCTGAGGGTTAATCCACACAGGCAATTTTGTATTGCATCATGGACAATACTGAGACTACTTAAAAACTCAACAAAACAGCCAGTGTGACCCTGGCTTTAAGTATTTAACTGTTGCAGTTTTTGAAAGTGTCACAGTGCATTAACAATGTTATAACTGTGAATTGTAGGTTATTAATTCAGAGATAGTAATGACCGTTATGTTTCCTCTAGTACAGTGGTTCTCAACCTGTGGGTCGCGACCCCATCTGGGGTCGAATGACGATTTGCCAGGGGTCGCCCAAGACCATCAGAAATATAGAGTTTGAATGGGTTCACCCAATAATAATTAATGAATGGGGGTCTCCAAACAATGGGGAATTGTACTAAAGGGTCACTGCAATAAAAAGGTTGAGAACCACTGCTCTAGTATAAGGTTTGATTTCAATTTTTGTGAACCACTAGTAGGTGTGTGTTTCAGTAAGGCAGCTGGATGTATCTGAGGCTTAGTCCAGAATAGAACTTTATTTATGACATATGGCTTGAATAGGTAGGCAATAACACTTCAAGACAGCAGTATCTGTGCATTAAAGAGACATTAAAAAATACCTATTTATGTTGTATTGGAAATAGTTTATAAATATTACATGCATTTTAAAAAGCATCTTTTTTATTGCTTAACATTTTCATTTCATAGTTTATCATTAACTATGCTGATTAGAATGGCCAGGTGTACTAAACATTCTAATAAGCACCAACTGGTCTGATGTGAATGTTCAGTGCACCTGAAGATTGTTGGAATGGACAGAGAAAACTAAGCAAATGGACCTTGCAGAGTCAATATGCCTGGTCTTACTAGTGTAAATTGTGTTTCTGCTAAGAGAGAGTACAAGAGAAATGTATAAACGATTTCTTAATATAAATAGTTTTGCATTGCAACTAAGAGCTTACAAGTATCCAAGTAAAGTGTTAATATATGTATGCTATAAAGCTTTATCAGAATGGGGGTTTAGTGTCACTATAATACTGCTATTTTTAGTGATTGAGTTACAGGGACTAAACCAAATGAAGAACTAGGACATGACTAAATGTATGTGAAACAGTCCCAAACACTTCTAATTGATGGAAAATTGCTCATAAACTTAATCAGCGAGCATGTGTAATAATAAAGTTATGAATTATGTACGAGTTCAATAAAACATCTTTTCACAAAATAATATAGTGAGTTTCCTAAAATATCACTTCTTCAAAATATCTGTATATCAATATATACTTATATAAGTGTGTATATATATATATATATATATCACTTCTTCAGAATATCAATATATCTGTATATTAAATACTGTAAATGAAATAATGATGAACCTTCCAGTAGATAAGTGATATAATGCACACATGTGTATATGTACATATAACAGTACATTAGGTGATATTTTTTCTTCTGTCGGAATAAGAATTTTGTTTATTTCTTAAATAACCTGATAAACGGTTTCCATAGTAACCATTGAAATGATGCACTTACAATTAAGATATAAAAAAAAAGTATTGTGTCAATATTCTCTCATATATAAGCAAAACTTTAGGTGGTGATAACTGTAGGGAGCTAACAGGTAGAATGAAGGGAAAGGGTAGACGAAATGTTATTTCCTACAGAAAACATTCTTTTGCTTTTCATGGGGGAAGGGAGACATATGAAATTGTAGCAACAAAATGTTTTTTTTTATGTTTAGCTAGTAAATATGAATGTATATTATTCTGAGGTATCAATACAGATGAATGGAGTTCCAGGATTCATATCTACAAACACAGAGTGGTTAAGAAATCTGTCATTGACAGATCCTTTATTCCTGTTTATTTGGTGTATAGCCTCACTTTTAACTGGCTTACTGTGGGTATCGATCAAGGGCTTAAACTGATTATTTTTCACTAAAAATGCAAAGCATCTCTGGTGGAGACTGCACCACTTTCATTATTGTATTTGATTAGGTATCTGTCCATTTAATTAATACTCATACCAGTTGAAATGATAAAAGGCAGTTGTGAAATAGCCAACTAGACCACAGGAAAAACTCCAGTGGACCCTGCTGGAGTTCCCAACTGCACCATTATGTATCCTATTTATTAGAGCAATGGGGTTGGAGGCAAAAAAGAGGTAGGATACATGTAAACCAAAGGGACTGAAGAGGGGGAATATGGGGGACAATACAAAAATCTTTTGTTTAGTAGGAACCTGATCTCTTCTTTCCTGGTGGGCCCCTCATCTCGTGTTTTCTGGTTTGACCCTGATCTCTTGTTTCCTGGTGGGCCCCTCATCTTGTGTTTTCTGATTTGACCTTGATCTCTTGTTTCCTGGTGGGCCCCCTTATCTTGTGTTTCTTGGTGAGCTAAAACACTCAGTCTGACAATGTGAAGTTCTTTACAAAACCATTCATTGTACTTTATTTGGTCCTATGTACCAGAGGTCCCCAACAGCCGGGCCGCAGACCAGGACCGGGCCGTTGGTGTTCTGCAGCCGGTCCGCGGCGGCGCTCACTTGCGACTTCTGGGTCTGCCACGGCAAGGCAGAGGAAAGCGCAGATCCAACTTGGAGTATTATTTCAGAGAGAGAGGTGAGGTAGGGTAGGGGTAGGGGTGTGTGTGTCTGTGTGTGTGTGTGTCTCTGTGTGTCTGTGTGTGTGTGTGTGTCTGTGTGTCTGTGTGTGTGTCTGTGTGTGTGTCTGAGCTGTAAAGTAGTAGTAGCTGTGAG
>WMED01022689.1:0-11614 GCA_019650415.1 Pipa parva | reverse complement strand
AAATTATACATACATACATGTGTGCCAGAGAGAGCACACAGAACCCTTTATGTGGGCACACAGTCACCACAACTGCTATCCTTGATTCCCGCAGTGAGCACTCCTTCAGTGCAGGGCTCAGACCCAACCTGAAAACTGTTTACAGAATTAGGCCTCATGTTGCTTCTTGACCTCCAGTCCCTTGATCCTTCTGTTTAGCACTCCTAGGTTGCTTCTTTGACTCTTCACTCTGCAGTCTTCAGCTTCAGGTCTAAATGCACCTTGAAAGATGGTACTGTATGTTATTTAAAATTAAACTGTCAAGCAAAATCAGAAATTATTTGATAAAAACCAATGAATCTAGAAAAAGTAGTGTAGTACCAGCTTCTTATTATGAAGTCCAAAACTAAGTCTTTTATCAGTGTTGACCAGAAAAATCTCCAGTGGTGGGCTAAGTGCCAGAGGCAATGAGGAAGCAAGGCAAGCCAGAAGAAAGCAATGCTGTATGAAAACAACCTGCGAGAAGGAGCTGAGCAAGTAGCATGAAAGGGCAAAACAGTCCTTTTGTGGTGAATGTTTATATAGGTGGAACAAACTGTAAAACCAGTAACCCACATTCCACTTTAAACTATTCCCAAATGAACAGTGTGTTTTGGATGCTACAGGTTGTATTCAGTATAGGCCATGAGATTCTTGAAGCTGTTGGTTCTTTGAGTAAATCATAGTTATTTTAATGTTTATTTAACTGTTTATCATACAAATAAACAATTACATATAATACAAATAACACCAATATACAAGTAAAGGAGAAGTAAAGGATTTTTTGTCAAGGATTGATTTGCAAGGGGGACGGGGAAGATAATGACCAGTCAGGGTTTACTTTACAATGATGGCTCCTGATGTCACCATCAGGCTGATCTCTTCTGCTGTGCGAAGCTTTGCGAACCTCTTCACTTCCTGTTTCCTGTTCAGATTCACTAAGGTGAGCATGCTCAGAGGCAGAATTTTGATTTAAGCATTAAGCAAAAAATAGAAATTCTGAAAAAAATGGAACATCTAAAAAAAATGCATGTATATCTGGGGAACACTACTATTATTGTTGTTTTCTAAATATTCCCTCGAGTGTTACCCATTTATAAAAACATAAGGGACCTTCCACTTTTTGGTAAAACAAGAATGTACAGTATTCATCTCATGAAATATGAAATTCATGTTGTCATATATTTGATTTTCTTAAAGTACATTAATGAAAAATATGATAGAATATAGCTTGTAAATTCATCTTCAATTTCATATTTTCCTAAATGATGTATATTTTTTGTACATTAACCACATTCAAATGACACAAATGGTGACCTTCCCTTGAACTGAAAAAAATATGTAAATGAATTGTTCTTGCCATAATTCTGTAAAGCTGTTTCTATACCATGTTGAATGTGGGAAAGCTTTGACGACAGTTTCTTTTTCACACTCAAACTGAAATGTTTCATACAACACTACTGCTCTCTCCTGACCAAACCTAGACTGACCTTGCATTTCAATAAAGTTTATACAGCTAACTCAACAGGCTAAGTGAACTCTTTCTTAACGCATTTCTCTAGACTTCGACATACCATATAAACACAAAATTCTACTTCAGTATGTCCATCAAAATAAAGAATATTTTGTTAAACATAATTAAAAGATGGAAAATGTAAGAGCCTATGTTTGTTATCGTTGGCTTTACTGTATACTTAGAAATCAGAGCAATGTTTCATTTTTAATATGAGATGTGAAATTAATCGTTATTTCTAATTTTCTAGGTTTAAATTTTAAAAAAATTAAATATGTTTATTTTGCATAGGCTAAAATATTTTATTTGTAGAGGTAAATGTACATCAGTCAAGTACAGAAAGGAAAGCAATACAGTATCTATTATTAACAAGTGCAGGATAACATCAAATTACATTTTTTATGCATGTAAGAATGTTTGACTGTTAAACTAGATATTACTTTTTTTTCCTTAGATAACTGATATCTATTATATTCCAAGTGTTCCAGGCATGATTTAATAAAGATTTGAGTAGCTTTTTCTGTAGAGGATTGATTATCTATTGCAAATCAGGTATTGGATCCTATTAGAATTATTATGTCATGTACTGAGTGAAAACTGGGCACAACTCTTAGTTTGGCCCACATCAAAGTGGCCTGGAAATATTCAAATGGACATGAAAAAAATGAAAAGTTTTATTTAGCAAATACAGGACACAGAAGAATCTTCAGAAGGGCCCAAAAAAAATCCTTGAGATCAAACTGTGCACCATCACATAGTAGATATTTTTGCTTGTTATTAATATTTATAAATCAGTGACCCACAACATTGTTACAGCTCTTATTACCTTTCAGTCTGTGGATGTAAGTCTTCCTCCCATTTAGATTGTATGCTCTACAGAACAGGGACATCCATCCTCTTGTTTCAATCCGTACTATGCACTTAAAGTGATGTATTTTCATGATTTTATGCTTGTAATTTACTTCACTTGTACTATGTAAAGCACTTTTCCCATGTCTGTATTATATTTGTATTATTGCGCTGTGTAACATAGTGGCCCTTTATAAATAAAATTATACATACCTACATCTAACTTCATGGCATTTTCCTTGCAAAAAAACAGGCGGGGGTTTGGATACAATAAAAAGTATAAGGACTGGGAAGGGGAATGAACAGAAAAGAAGAAAATCATTTGATTATTAGGGGGGAATTCACGAAGAATTGCCTCGCCGAGACTGGAATCCCTTTAAAGCGCTCACTGATGTCCACGTGCCGGACATCAGCGAGCGCATATCAGTCAGTGCGAAGTGAGGCGAAGACTCCGCACCTCACTTCGCACTATTGTGAATTCCCCCCTAAGTCTCTGATCTCTTGTTTTCTGGTGGGCCCCTGACCTTTACTTTCCTGGTGTGCCCCCAGAACTCCATTATGACATGGAAGTGATCATTTTGCATAAGTAGCCAGTGTTGACTGAGCAAACTTTTTTTCCTTAACCACCTGGTTATAAATGTAGCAGACATGTAATGACTTGATATTTGGACCACGTTAAGACCAATTTACTTCCCTTCCCACCTCTGCAATCTAAAAGCTTTCAGGCTGCTCTGGTGTAGGGTGTGGTAGGCTGTAATACACTCAATGGTTTATGACTGACATCATAATTTTGTGCCCTTTGGCCGTAACTTTGAACCAGATGAAAGAGGAATTCAGAATATTGTAAAAGATTCAGGAGATACGTATTTCTTCTACCGAGCCTAACAATTCCTGCATGCTTGCCATTGAGCAGAAAAGATACAAACTCAAGAATTTATTTCATCCATTTATTAATAGCAAAGGCCACTTAGAATGATTTAGTGATTTATGTTGGTAAAGGAAGCAGGAGGGAAATTAATAAAACTATTATTTTAGTTTGCTTACAAAATGGAAAATGGTTCTTGTAAAATGTCCTAAAGCTACACTATTAAATTAAGATGATGACTCGGAACCACCCAAGGCACGCAAATGACTAATTAATAAATTACCAGGTAAAATAAAGTCAGATGCTCCATTCATGTAGAAACAACTTTGAATAATGTGCTTTTATTGCAGCGCCATCACAAAGAAGGCTTCTGTCATGTGAAGAGACCTGGAAAATGTTTGAGAATATTACATTAAGATGCACCTGCTTTGAGAGTACATCTGAGCAACTCACTTTTCTGTGTGAAGCTTTGATACAGAGCACAAAAGAAACTACAGTATAGTAATTTTCCATTTCATCCTAGGGTCCAGATCAGCCCTATGTAACCCCCTGTCACCCCAGTTTTCATGGAAGTATAACTTCCATCACTTTGTGCCAGCCACCAAAGGGTGCCTGTATCCATCAAAGCACACTAAATAAAATAATTTAAAAATACTTAAGGGCTGCCTTGAGAGAAAACTGAAGTAACATCTGAACATTACGAGTAAAAAAAAGAAATGGTCAATATACGATGTACAGATTCTGCAGATCTATTTATATGTCTCAGCTTATCTTTTTTAAAACCAACTTTTTTGATTAAAGGTCAAAATGATTAGCATAAAAAACTGACAATAACATTTATGGAAATGAGTGTACCTGCTTGTGAAAAATAAACTGATAACATTGTAATTCACTTCGGAATAATCAGCTTGTTATTTCTCATGCTGGCTCAAATGGAATTTAACCAATTAGTAGTGCCAATCACCATCTATATTCCATCTTAATTTATGGTGCAATTTGCATCATTAAGTTCCACACAAATTCTAAAATGCTAATTGTTCGTGTATGCAACAGCAAAATGCAACTGTTTTCTTCAATGCATATAAACATTTTTCAAATGTAAGCATTGCCTCCAGATTTTCAACGCTACTTATTTTGTGACCGTTTGATTACTTTTCGCTCACAACAAGGTTAAAAACTATGCTGTTATATTTTACTTTAAAGGAAAAACAAAATCATTTAGGGAAAGTCTATTCATCTTTAAATTGAAGTTTGAAATCAAACTTTGCTTTGCCTCTTCTAAAAACAATTTCTAAGGTTTTAATATGACTTGTAAAATACAGTTGTTAATCATTGAAATGTTAATCACTTATGATGTATTTGAAACTATTTGGGGAATATTTACAAAAGTCTAAAGGTTTTTTTGATTAGTTAACAATTAACATCTTTGCCTATTTACTAAGCTGTTCAAAGCAAATGTTATCACCTAAAAATATTTCCCTGTCATTATTCCCTATGGAGTAAGTCCTACCAATATCGATCTGAAATGGAAGGTGAAACTAACTTAAAAACACTGCAATCTGTGCTGCTTTCACCCGATCGATATGTAACAGTAAAGATATTTTAGAGGGGCAAAAATTTTAATCGATCCTTTATAAATCAGCTGAACAGGATATAAACAGTGAAACAGGATGAAATTGTTGAAATGGCCCTAATAAATATTTCCCTAGTAGGACAATCCCTTCCAATCAATCATTGGATCCCATAATGTCCACAAATATTGTCAAAATTTAAGTAGCACAACACCTAAACAGTTCTTTTTTTAAATATTTCCATCTAATCCAATCAAACTCTCATACATTTATAAACAATACTGTATTCTTTTTTTTGTCACTTAACATAATCCAGTTTGTATCAGTTTGTAACAACTGAGAAACTTCCATGATTTGGTTGCTCTGCTTTTGTGTACGTATTTTTTATGTCAGGCCCTGTCAAGTTGATCCTATCAGTATTCTCCTGGCTCGTATTAACAAAACCTTCTGTGTGACCTATATCACTGATTTTCTGTTATAAAGGTAGCTTGTATCCAAACAGTAAAGTGAGACAGCACTGCTGTGCTTTTAATGTAGAGGATATACACAAATAAGTTATGTAACTTTAGTTTTTTAATGTTTTCAGTTCTTAACACTATCATGTGTTTCTGTATTACAGTTGTTCCATTTTTACTCCATGTGCTACTATGACTTCTGCAGTCCTGCTCCACAGTGAACCTGTGTTACAGTTCTTCTGTTCCACCTCTTCCATGTCCTGGCATGTTGTAGATCTACTTTTCTTTACAGCCATCTGCCACCATTAAGGGATTAACCTGGGACGGGCAACTTGGGGGTTGTCTTACAGAAGTCATATTTTAACACAAAATTGCATTCAACCTTTTAAATTGTAACCTATACTAGAGATGTAATAATAATCTCAAACCTTTTCTGCCTTCATATCTGATAGAAATCTTTCTACATAGCGATTAGAGCCCAGCTCTACTCATATACATGTTTCTATTAGAGCCCCATAATTTCACTTTAGCAACTTCCACCATGCAGCTATTAAATTAATTATGTCCATAAACCGTCCTCTAGGACTATGTTTCTCTTAGCTCCTACATCTGTCCAGCCATAGCTGTGCTCTGTATACTTCTGTATTATAAAATGTGTTACATGTCTTATATAGTTAATTATTTACTAAATTGTCTTACTAGTTTTTGTAGTTCTATTTTCCCTTGAACATTTTATTCTATTATGATATACTGTATTGACTCATTTCATGTGTTTAAAAATGACCACTAGTTAAATATGCATTCCTTTTTAATTACTTTATTATCTTTTCATTTGCTTATCAGCATATAGATCACAGACATTTTTGTTTTCTGAACAATGAGGTAGCTTTTATTCTTCAGAATATATCACTGAATTCTAAAAATAAATAATAGAAGTAAAATAATAATAATAATAATAATTTTCTTAGGGTTTTTTTTGATGATTTTAGATCCAAAGCGATTTTAAAAGCAAAACATTCATTTAAGAATTACAAATTAATTTGTGTTTCTCTGTGCCTTTTGACCTGCTCCACCAGTAAGACAAGCATCTGTGACCCTCTGGATTTAAAATGCCTTAGGGCAAAACCTATTATAAAAACACGACTATTCCAAATCATCTTTTGACTCTGCCATGTCTGTGTTTTATTGATGGAAGTTTGAAGAAAGATTCACAAATCCCATCAGTAACAAAATCATCTTTTCTGAGTTTATTTTCTATATATTTTAATTTGGCAAAGATTACAAAATACTTAATGGAAATATTCAAAGGAATCTGTTTAATACATTGTAAATTAATGAACATACAGATTAAAGGAGAAATAAGGACTTGTTTTGGTTAAGGGGTGATTTGCAAGGGGGATTGCAGAGATACTTAGCAGTCAGGATTTAACTTTCCAGCACTGCCTCCTGCTATCATTATCATGATGATCTCTTCTACTATGTTAAGCTCTCACTTCCTGCTTTCTGTTCAAACTCAGTGAGGTGAGCATGCTCAGAAGCAGTTTTACATCAAAATTCTGCTTCTGAGTATGCTCACCTCAGTGATTCTGAATGGGTACATGGAAAGGGTCAATTTTGCAGACTTCCCATATATTCTGAACTAGTCTCACATGGTCTCACTGGGAGAAGAATCTGAAATACATTCTAAAGCATGTAAGGCACCAGGAGTGGTGGATAACTTTGCAGTGTAAAAACCCATTTTGCAAAATTCAGTTGTGAATAGATGGTTAGGTTTTATATCTGACAAAATTAGACAAACCTTTATCTTCAAAATTTTTAGGGGCAAAAATAAGTAATACAATGTTAGCCCGGTCAATCCCATTGCAAAGAAAGGTTTGCATTGTTCCTAGGTGCACCACAAACCTTTAATCTGCAATCATGTATTATGTTTTGCCAAATCAGGTCACTGAATCTATGCTCATAAGAGCGTCACAAGAGAAATTACAAGGGACAACTAGTGCTCCAACAATTTTTTTTCTTTTTTATAATAAAGATTGCTAAATAATTAGATTATCAGCTTTTCTATTCATTGAAACAGGGCCCTAAAATAAAGACAGAGGGAAACATAGGGCATTGCTAGGCTTCATCATGACTTTATAAAGAGATTTGCTATAGGTCAAGGAACACATGTACCAGTATGAATCTAAGGACAGTCTCTAGAGCTCACAGCTATCATACTACATTATTTAAAAGGAAATTAAAATCTTGTGTCTAAAACAATGGCTATTGGAGTCTTAGGAAGACTTTTGACCAGGCATATCCAGGAAATTCCATTTTTCATTCAATTGCTCCAATATGTTTCTGTTTAATGTAAAAAATGTGATACTTCCCCTTTAATAAAGTTATCTTGAGAATTAATTAACAATTCAAATAAACAAAACTAACATTAAGGCCTAGTTTTAAGTATATTATTTTTTTCCTTTCTTTGTTATTTTGTTATTTTCAATGTAATATATAGGTCATGTCTGTTTCACAAGATTGTCCTATTTAAACATATGTTTAAAGTCTAAAAAAAACCTTTTTAAGCATGGACAATCTATCATGTCTTAAACGATATGAAATATTTTGGATTTCTTATGAATGCTGTAGACTGTTATTATGATTCTGTGTTTTATTTTTATCTTTTTGTATCTATAGTAAGCATAGTTTATCTGTACTCTGGAGAGAGTGATATGACCAATACAAAGGTGCTAGCCAATTTATTAGTAAAATCGATTTCACTTTGAATATTCTTGTTCCAATTATATTTATCAGTCAGTAGCTTAAGTAAAGGAATGATTAGAAGCATGTAAAGGGCAATTTAATACTGGCAAATACAGTGTAAGTTGCTCAAAGTGTTCAATTCTAAAACTCCCTGTTTAGATCCAGAAACAATATTATTGTAGGCATAATATATAATACTATTGTGGCAGCAAAATGTGATTAGGAAAAAAATATGGACATTTCCTTATTAAACAACATTAGGGTGTTTCCACTCCAAAAAAATGCTTAATGGCTGGCTGGTAGACTTCATACTCTGGTGGAACAAATTATGCATCAAGGCAACAAACAGGGACAGATTATTCTGATTTTTCAGGCTTTGACTGCCCACCTCAGTGACTTGCAAGCTGGTGATATTATTGTTCCAGAGCCTTCTCGGAGTGCAGTGAGTCCAAAACCACCAGTTTCTGGTAATGTCTCTAATGTATCTACTTATATGCTCCTCTCAGCTTATCTGTGCCTTGAAGGTGTTTGCACAGGCTGCTAAGAGCTCCTGTATCAATGCACTATTCACTTTCAACTCATGGCTCATGGATTTTGATCATTATAAGGTTATGTTTATAGTTACTTTGCTGTCTGTAGAGGCTCTGATGTGGTTGTTTCCCATACAGAAACTCTTTTCATTTCCTGTTTGCATCTGTACTCACAACACAATGTCAGTATCTGATTTCTAAAACACTCTCTAGAAGCACACAAATTGTTGTCCACACTCGGCAATGGAAAATTGATTTATCCAGAACCCACTGGCAAAAAGCAATAAACATACCAAAAGAAATACCACCCAACCAAATGCATTTTTTAAGGGCTGAAACTAGACTTCATGCCAGAGGATAAAAAATATAATGTTTCATGGAGAAAGTCTGCTTCCTTTTATATGATGAAGAGACGCTGAATCGCTGATGAAGGTTGATGATTCAGTTTCATTGCTGGTTTATGAACATAATTTTTTTTTGTAATCTTTTCTTTTTTAAAAAAAAATATATATTTTTTGTAAAACTGGTCACTCTGTAAACATGTAATGGAACCCAGGTTTTTAGCTTCTGGGTGTAATTATTTATTTTAAGATTTTCTAGAATTCTAAATTTGCCTTTGTTTTTGGACTTTTGATCTCTGCTTGCCATGATCTTGGCTTGTACATCCAATTCTGCTTTAACTCTGTCTGCATGCCTCATTAAATTTTACAGATTTTGTATTCAGTTGTGACTGCCTATGGTTTTACACCTTCTACATACAGTCTTAATTGTCCAGAATAACCAGTGGGAGGATATTCCAGGGGCAACAATCTGGGAATTCCCCAGCAGCAAAATACATGCCTCCTTAGACTCTACACCCTCAGAACAGCCTGCATCAACTCCACTGTGGTATCCATGAAGGAAATATTGTGAGAGTTGGATAATTGAAAGATTGGATTCAATGTCCTGACCATTCACTGCCTAGATTATAGAATATAAACCTTTGTGGTGTAAGAATTTAACTAATCTGTGAATTCTTATTCAAGTCAAATCTCATGAATACCTATCCTTTGCATACCTGGATAACATCATAGTCTTTACTGACTCTATGGAGTAGCATGAAAGACTAAATAAACTTTAGTAACTTTTGTAAGATATACAACTGATTGTGGTATCTTTAGGCATACATATATGTGAAAAAGAATCATCATCAATGATTTCTCATGACAGTACTTAAGTCAGAAACTGGTACTTCTCAGAAGTAACAGCACCTGGTGATGTTAAGCCTCCATAATAATGATCAACAACTTGGAAGTTAAGAAGACACATTCATGTACATCATAACACTGCTGATCTCTGATGAGAATTTGTTTCAGAGATTCTACTATAGTGCTTCACTGCTTTTGACCTTTTTTCGATTTCCTTTTGAAATGTATCTGCATCTTTTTGGCATTATTTTTCAAATTCCTGAACTTTTTGATTCTACTGATTTTTAGACTATGGCTTTGTAAGGATTAATACTTACCTGCACCAGCCGCTCCAGCATCGGGCATCGCGGCGCCGCGGCTCTTCCGAGATGCGGCCGCCGCGCATGCGCACTGACGTCATAGTGCGCACGTCGCGGCGGCGCGCTTTTTGAATTGTTTGGCGTGATCTTCTGACAGACTCCCTAGCTATATAAGGGAGTCTGTCAGAATAGACCGGCGCCTGATTATAGGTTCACTGTACCCTGCCTTGTCACAGTACCCTGCCTTGTCTCAGTACCCTGCCTTGTCACAGTACCCTGCCTTGTCACAGTACCCTGCCTTGTCACAGTACCCTGCCTTGCCACAGCATTCCTACCTTGCTACAGTTGCAGTCTCCAGCCTTGCCTCTGCCACTGAATCCTGCTGTGCTACAGCCTTTGTTCCGGTTTAGCTTGCCTGGTCTCCCTGCCTGTTTGGTCCTTATCGGGAAAAACTCCGAAGTCCTGTTCAGGTGCTCAGTCCTAGGGGCTGCGACCTGGGTTCCCTCCGCAGCTAAGTCCTAACCTCCTTGCGGGGGCTCTAGGTGAATACCGGGGGTTCCTTAGACTCCGCGCCTTAGCGTCTGGGTACCTTTACGGACATTACAGTAGCCGCCTCCTTCTCCTAGGTGTATCCGGACTAATCCTAACAGGCTTTGATCCATCCATTATGTAAAAATATATATACAGATCTTAAGTCAACTTAACCCTCAATTTTTTTACTCTTCAAATAGATATGTATCATAGCTGAAATTTTCAGAGGGAGGAAGCCTAATTTTGTTATTCATTAACCCTTTAACTACCAGCCAATTTTTTTTTTGTTCACCACTTATTCTCAAGCTGTTTTTAAACATTTTGCGCTGTATGTGTTTTACTGATGTTTTTGCAGGGAAAGCAATGTAATTTCCAGGAAAATTATATATATTTTTTCAGCACACTTTGGGATTTAACATGCAATGTCTGATTTGTCATTATTTTTTTGGATTCCTTATTATTTTGGGTGAAATATGTAAAAAAAAAATAAAAAATTTATATTTTCTCTTAAAACTGTCTCCATTTTTAACAGAAAAATTATGTTTTCTTGGTAAAACTATACTGTTTTTAAAATCCCCATTCCACCTGATTACAACGATACCACCCATGTATCAAAAGACATCCTTTCCTAGCCAGTAGACACCCTAATTGAAATTAGTGATTTTCAATATTTAAATAAAATATCTACCTAGTATGCACACTTTGCAGTTTTTTTTAAAAAACAATTCTTTACCTTGTGAATACCTCCCACAAAGTATATATACACTAAAAGTACATACCTTCAGCTATCCAGGCGTACCAGGATTGTGGCTGTGGGCTCAGGTTTGAGGATACAAGCCCCCATGAAACTTACCCTTTTTTTTTCAGTTTGCTTAAAATATTAAACTAAAATATAAAAATATGAGTTCAACACATTATTTCTTTCAAATACCTACATGAAAACACTGAAAACTAAGGTTAATTGAAAGAGCTATGTCTGCTGAATAGAAAGATGCCACATATGGATATGATCGCTCAACATTACGGTTTCCAAACACTCTAAAGTAAAACAAGT
>WMED01022688.1:0-11614 GCA_019650415.1 Pipa parva | reverse complement strand
CTTATCCTTCGTGCCGGGTCACGAAGGATAAGCACAAAAATAACCGGGCCACGAAAAAACTAACTTTGGGAAACACTGGATTAGATTATTTTATTGTCGCTGGAACAGTACAAGAACATACATATCAGCGAAATTACCAGTGCGTCATAAGTAGGATAACCATATCTATATAAGTAATAAATATGTATCAGCACTTGATAAATATAAATAATAAATAGTAAATATGAATACATGAAATAAAATCAGAGGTAATTACAGTAAGAGTAGATTGCGAGGATGGGGGGGGGAGAACAAGAGGCTCCCACAACCCCCTTCTCACACTGTACTGTCCCCAAAACTCCCTTCCCACACTGTACTGCCCCCACACAACCGCCTTCCCACACTGTACTTCCCCCACAACTCCCTCCCACACTTTGCTGCCCCCACAACCCTGCTGCACTACAGCAAAGACAGTCGGACCACGGAGAAGGCAGCCACTTAGCCTGCCTACCCCTTGGCCTAGCACTGCAGGCCGAATACCTATGCCTCGCAGGCCGTAGGTTGGGCACCGCTGCTATAGAGCATTTATAGAAGTCCACTAAAATGTGTGAACAGACATGCTCCCTCCTGAGACAGGTAAGGAGATAGAGTCTTTGATTAGCTTTACCTAGGGATTTTGAGGTGTTTAGAGACCACATGAGGTTGTTGAATAGATGTACTCCAAAGAATTTAAATATTTTATTTAATATTTTATCAAATCAAATAATTTGATACTGAGACTTGGAATACAGAAACAGTCTTGGCACAGTGTCAGATTAGAACAATCATTAAAAGAAAACAGTCTAGAATAGTGGATAATCCAGAGTAGGGGAGTGCCTGGTGTGCATTCCAAAATGGTGCATGGTCAGGAATGAATTTGGGTTGGAATAGAAGTTAAGCTTTCACAGAGTTTAGGTGCACTAATATTTAGCAGTCAATATTACTGTCCCAACCTTGGATGCCCTAGCACATAACAGTATTAAAAAATCAGAACTAGCTCTCAATACAGGGGTAGTTAAGAGATATGAGATTGTGTAAAACCACCAGCTGATACTTTCTCTTAGCATATGCCATATACATTCAGTTGAATGTCAAAACAGGTACCCAATTTTTGCCAAGTTAAGACAACATTTCAGTAAAATACTGATTCATTCTTGCACCACACCAACAGGTTTTATTTCTTTATTAACATCCATTGTTTAATTAGTAGCAGGGTCTCCCTTCCCTCCCTTTAATGTAGGGCTAAGTGAATATGTTTATTGTTTTTGCAAAATATGTTAAAAGTGGTTTTCTGACATATTATGGAGTGTTTCAGTTGAAAGAATGTGATTATACTTGTTTTGGACTGCTTGAAACTTCACACAATATAATGTATAGCTCCTACTAAATTCTCATTTCTAATTAAGAAGATATTGTCTGTCTAGATCCTGCAACATCCTCTACAGTAAAATACACTGGGCACAGTGAATCTGTAACAGAAGCATCTATTATGGTGAATTGGACTGTGCTTACTGAATTTCAGAAAGCCATATCTGCTAAAACTAAATTGTAAACATCATCTTTAAGTCGATAGAAAAGCATTACTGAAAATCTGCATCCATTTAAATTTGTGTTATTGCTCTGAGAAAATATGGATCCATGCACAGCCTTAACTTGTTTTGCAATTTCCTGACTGTGCTGCAGTCCTCCTCAACATTCAAAAGTAATCGCTTAAATGGTTCTTCCTCTATTAAAGTGAAATGGGAAATCCTTTACATATAAGCACAGGACATGAAGAAAATTAGATAAAAAGGGTTAAAAAGTAATTGCATTATAGTACTTGCTTAATTTAAAAGGAACTTAGAATTAAACATGGAAAGCATTTACTTTTCAACACTATCTTAAATTTTTAAAAGTGTAATAAAATGGATTTTGTGCACTGACATACAGAAAAAAAAAATCTTTCAGCATTATTATACAGTTTGGAATCTAGGAAATATGTTCTAAAGATTACATGTCTGCTGTAACTACAGCTTTTCACATGGTAAAATATATGTTCATTGTATACAGTATGTTCATGTATTGCCATCTCGATAGTAGAGATGACTAGCCTATAGTTGGATTTAGGGGGTTATTCACTAAAGTCCGAATTGTTGCATATAGGTACGAATTCACTAGATAAAGACAGTTGCAATAGGCTGCTACAGTCGTGTCTTTATAATGAGAATATTGTCGCAGCCGCAACTTTATTGTGGGAAAATTGTTGTGACTTTATTGTGGGAAAATTGTTGTGACTTTATTGTGGGAAAATTGTCGTAACTTTATTATGGGAAAATTGTCGCGACTTTATTATGGGAAAATTGTCGTGACTTAACAATGGGGAAATTGTAGCAGATTTGCTATGGGAATCCGCTGTTTCCAAATTCTGAAGCTCTGATTGGATATGGGCAGACTATAGGAGGGCCCATCAAGATTCAGTATATCCTCATAGGAGTTATGTAGTGAGAGATCAGTAGGGGGAGCCCCTAGCATATTGTATTAATTCTCCCAACTATAGATAGTAGAAGTTGCAATATTTAAGCATATCTAATGATAAAATAATCGCCAATACTACACAAGTATTAAATAAAGGATTTATTTTAGGTGCGTCAGGTTCTGCTCAATTGTAGTTCAAAATCATACCTGGGATCATTTTGAACACACTTGAGTGATCATATGTAGATTAGTTTTTGAAATTTCACTGCATTATTAATCTTTTCCTACACTGGAGTACTGGGACATTGTTATTGATACTTACTGTACAAAGAATGCATGATCTATCTACTTGTATAATAATAATCTCATTTTTCAGTAATATTTGTATCGACAGATCAAGTCATCTTCTGCTCTAAGGTTTTGTGTTCACAAGAGGTTTATTTAAAATATCCATAAATGAGTACGTTTTTATGAAATCTATCACAAGACATAAAAGCTGTGAAAGATGTTTTGTCAAATAACATTTGACATGAAAGAGCAGAGAATTATGTGCACAAAATTCTTTCCAACCTAACAAATTTCACTTCGCTTTGGACTGAGCAAACCCCATTAACGGAAACTCGCTGTGGTTTATCTCAGCATCTGGTGTTTGGTAAAGAAGAAAAAAAAACTCATTTCAAAATGTTTTCATAGAGTTAACGTGTTTTTTTTCTCTTCATACTTTTTTTTTTTCTCTTCAGCATCTGTTACTGAGCCCTGAGTTTGTTTCTTCCTAATGAGATTTTCCGTCAGGATCAGACATTCCTTCAACAGCCCTTGAATGGGCCTTGTTCCATAAGACATTTGAGCACAAAGCAGTTTCTTGCAGCTTGGCAGTAAAGCATTGACTATATAGTGTTATTCTAAATTGGTCACATTTTGGTACTTTGCTTCACTTAAAGATTTAATATCTGATTGCAAGCACTGTGCCATAACAATATGCTTATACTCTGTTACAATGAATACTCCATCTGTTTGCACCCAGATAAGAGTTCACTTCTTTTATAATATGCATTGTTTATTTTTTTTCTCTTGGTTTCCCTGTAGAGAAAAGTAGGCTAGAACTGATTTATGCACATTATTCATCCATGTTGCGATAACTCAAAAAGAAAAAAATATATATAATTATGACTATGTAGGCACAGTCATTGTTTAAAAAATACATTATATTTTTTTAAAAATAGCTTTCAATTAAGAGGTAATTTTATCACATGACATTCGTTTTGCCATTATCTCAAATGTATGTCATATTCTAATGCACCTGCTTTTTCTATCACTTCCAGTAGCCCTTTTAATCAAATAATAACAAAAAATAAAAGCGACATGTAACAGTCACAAAGCAATAACAGTTGTGTACCATAATAAAAAATGATGATAAGAGTACAATATTGTTATCAACCATTTAATAAATAAGCCCTATACTAAAATCACATTAACATTTGGGGATAATTCAGCATTCAGCGAAGTGAGCACCGAAGCGTTCGGCTCACTTCGCATATGGTATTATGCGCATGCTGATGTCCTGTACGCAGACATCAGCATGTGCATTAAAAAGATTCCCGTCTCGGCGAGACCAAAAGAGTTGCCTCGCCGAGATGGGAATCCCTTTAATGTGCATGCTGATGTCCGCGTACAGGACATCAGCATGCGCATAATACCATTTGCGAAGTGAGCCGAAGGCTTTGGAGCTCACTTCACTGAATGCTGAATTACCCCCTTGGTTGGATGTCTGTTTTTAAAAAACATAATATATTATATTTGGCTCTCATCCAAATGTGCAAGATCCGTCTCATCAGTTTTATAAAGTCAGATGTCACTTATATTTGTTTCATTGCACATAGAAAATACAACAGAATATTAGGGAATCAAATATTTGAAGACTTAAGTGGGAGTTTTGTCATTCATGGGTGCAACTAAATTGTTGATGACAGGGTCAGACTGGTGGACCCCAGTATTGGAGGCTAAAACCTGGTGCCAAAAATCAGCTCAGTCCCTAGCTACCTTTATTTCCACTAACACTAGTACAGCTGGCTCTTTTGTAATGTCCTGCAAAACTGATTTGTTATGATGGTTTTGGTGTATATTACAACTTTTGCAAGTAGGCCCTTATGATCAGCTACTCTGGTGGGCACAAGACGCCATAGTCTGACACTGGTTGAGTACATCAGACAAGTGAGATAAGTACATTTTTATTTGGTGTGGTATTATGTGAATTCTCTGTGAACAGTTTAATAAATAACAATATAAAAAGGTTGGATATGATTTATTGGTAGGAAGACTACACTTTTCACTTATTTTTAAATGTTCTTATTTGTCTTTACATGAAAGACAAAATTGTACACTGTATATTTTTTTTTTAGAGCAAGTTTAAAATTGGAAAAACATTTTAAAATATTTAGGGCATTCCAGATTGTGCCTACAGGAAAAAAAAAAATTTCATATTCATCTTTAAACATATTACATTTTGTTTCTATGTTTCTTACCGCATCCATAAAAGTCTCCATAGAATTTAGGGCAACGGTTTAACTCAAGTATAGCCACAACAGGTGCTGTTTTTTTTTTTTTGTGTTAAACCTCTGCTTATCAATAAAGTTTGGAGAATGCTTTCCACTAAAATATGTTTTAAACTAATAATAAAAGTATATAAATGCCAGTGGTAGACCCAGAGTTAAATAAAAATGAAACAACTTATATAGATAATTTAGATACATACCAAAACATATAAAACAATATAATAATTTATATAAGGTGATTATAATTGCAATATTAGTATAGATCTCTTATTAGGGCCTTATTGACTAAAGGACGAATAGTCGCAAAAAACTGAATTTGCATTTAAATGCCATTTCCTATGTTCACTTATTGTACAAAGTCTGTGAATACGTGACTAATTTAGACGACTGTGATAGTTGTGATCTTATGGAGCACTTCACATCACTTTGCATTTGCGCTCACAGGTACTTCTACTATTGACTCAGTAGTGGAGTGCGCCAAGGGAGTAAATGCGACTAGTTTTACTGTTCTGAATTTACTCATTTGACTTCACTATATCACTGGGGTGAATTGGAGGGCTGATGGGCAGTGCTCCACATTTTACTTCTTTCCGACTGACTAGGTCACACAACGCATCAGACTGTCTGCTTGCTTAATAAGTCTATTTGCTGCTTAGTCAACAATGAGAAGTGAATTTGCAACTATTTTGGAGATGCAACTTGAATTTTAGGGAGGTTAATTCAACGGGTGAATTCACCCTTTGATCAAATAGCCCCACAGTGTGTTTTTCCTTCAAATTGAGTTGGTAGCCCATTGAAGGCTGAATCAGGAAGTCAGGTGGAAATTAATGCAAAAGAACAATGTGACATGCCTTCAAAATATATTTACTCGTCTAAATAATAATATGCTTCCTGTAGATTTAGAGTAAAATTTAAAGCTGTCATGAAGGTAATGTGTAGGAAAGAAGTCTATCATGCTATTTGATTGGGTTTCCAATTCTTCCCTTCTTGCTGCAGAGTTTTCGGTAAATACTTTGAATCAGAAGGAAAACATCTGTTCATGTGTACTGTATCAGTGTGAAAATAGAAAAAAAAACACAAATAGAAAGGATTTATTGGGATTAACTGAGCTTTACTGGTGGGCTCAATGGACCTTTCTTTTATCCTTCATTTTAGGAAAAGATTAGGCTACTATTATAGCTAATTATTCCAAGTACTGCAATACACCAGATGCTCAACATAAACATTATCCCAGTGCCTAAGCCAGCAGAATACTGACATATAACATGGAGCCTTGGCTTCATTAATTACTGAGAAATAACCTATAATTTCCAACATTTGTTGGGTGTGAACTTCATCCAGCTTAAGTTTTACATCTTTAAAGTGTACCTGTCACCTCAAAACTCTACTACTAAATTAGATTCTACTAATGAAATAAACGTTTGTATAAATATATATATATATACTGTATATATATTTAAAAATGTATCTTTATATAACGTTTCTCTCTGTCAGTTTCCCTGTCAGCCTGACTTTTCTTTTCTGAGTCAGGTTGGGCAGGACTAAATGATGATTGGCAATATAGCTCCTCCAATCAGATCCCTTAAATCATGATGTAGAAGGGATTTGATACATCTGTATACATATACTTTTTTTGTAAAATAAGGGAGGAATTAATAACTCAACAGAGAATAAACTAAGAAGTAGTGTCTATCTAAATCATAACAATTTCCACTAACTTAACTGTAAATAGTAGAAAAATGTTATGCTTCATTTCCACTGTTAAAAAACTAATGTCCTTTTTATTGAACTAATATTAACAAGACTTTAAATTGTGCTCTAGGAAGGTCTATTATTGTTATATAAACAATTCAGCTACTAAAAGGTAATTGTGAAATTGTGAGAGAGGCAAGATATTGGCTATAATGTATTTAGTATAGTGCAATAAGTAAGCAATAACTGTGCAGCACCTTAGAAATGTGGTTTTGGCAATACATTCAATAATTCCTTGATGCCAAAAATGAACAAGCAAAGGGTAGCTTTGCCCAGACGAACAGGAAATGTTTTCATTAAAGCTAACATTTATTTAATTGTGGGAGATGAATGAAATATGTTTATTCTGAAATCCCAGGAGTCTGCAGAGCTACAGTATGTACATTTTGCTAGTGCCAAGTTTATTGTTCATTTGAAAAAAAAATAATTGTTTTTTAGAGCTATACTGGGTTATCAAAAGTAATGTTTTATTATCAACCTGCTGAAGTTGCAGTAGTAATTTCAGACTGTAGTGGGCTCTAGAGAAACATCCATTTAAATCTCCTGGGCACTTGTGTCTGTTTCTCCACATGCAAGGATTACATAACAACAATAAAGAAAATCTAATAGGGTAATAGAAAGAATTGGAAATTGATTCTAGAAAGGTTCAAAAGTACATTAGAAAAGTAGACATGTTCATCAGTTTAATTAAAAAATTGTCTTGTTAAAGGAGACCTAAACCAAGAAAATAAAAGAAGATTGTTAAAATACTTACCTCATACAGAGCTGATTGATTACAGTCACAGCATGAGCTGTGCTGTAATTAGCCAGCTCCTGATGCTTCCCCCAATGCTTCCTACACAGCGCACTGGCTGACTGAGAAGCCAGTGCGCAGCTCCTTCTTCTCCTTCCCCGACCTCATACATCATCATGCTCATTGTGGGAAGCATTTTCATTGGCCCCTACAATGAACGTGATAATGTTTAAGCCATTTCTCACCAGAGGTGAAACATGGTGGAAGGAGCTTCGTGCTGGCTTCTCAGTGAGCCAGCGCTGTGAAGGAAGCATCGGGAGCCAGCTAATTACAGCACAGCTCATGTTGTGACTGTAATCAATCTGCTCTGTATAAGGTAAGTATTTTGTCAATTCTTTTTTATTTTTTGCTTTAGTTCTCCTTTAACAACTTGAGGGGAAAGGAGTCCTTATTTTCAGCAGTATTAAAGGACCAGTAACACCCATAAATAAAATTTCCTATTTGGATTGACACGGTAGTTAAATTCATGAATTTGATTGCTTTCTGTCTGGTCTTATATTTAGTAAAAGCAGCCATGTTGAACAGACCTCACGTCGTCTCATTGTTATCTCTTGTGCTTTAAATATTACATATCTAAGCCTTATTTTTTTAAGTTAAGACTGTGGTCACACTAGCTGTTTTCATCTTAGCTGTTTTTAATTAAGCTCATTGTTTGTGGTGCAAAACACAATAGCATGTGTGGATTATCCCACAAAAAACAATGGATACTGTTTTTCCAGCACAGCTAGTTTGACCCCAGCCTAAATAGCTACATTTTTAAAAGAAGCACCGATTGAATATACAGTAATTATAAATTTATCTGTGGCATTTTCATTTTTTTGGTGTTACTATTTGTTTAAGTCATCATCAATAAGTGGTTTCTAAAGTAGAAACTTGGTTGCTTTCTGATTTATGAAGGGTCCTGTCACTATTTTTCTGATGCAATTAGCAATTTTATTCAATGTAAAATTATCACTGAAGATGCCTATGACTGAGACGCTTAATCTTACCTAGGCTATGTTAAAGGAAATTTCTAGCAAATGAAGGTACATTTTACTATGTCCATATGTGTAGTAAACCAGAAATTATCCCTACTTCCTTCCTATGGGTTTCTTATTCCATACCTTTCACTCTGAAAAACATTGCTAGAATGATAATTCTATTGGTGCATGTTGCATTTAAAAAATAAGAGAGAGAGATAATTGTCCCCCATTAATGATGAAGACCCATGAAAATTAAGTGTGTGAAATTTTAAGCCTCCTTTTTGCCATAAAGACCATACTCAGTCCCCCAATCCCCCATTCTTTTTGTTGGATAGTTCAGTGAACTCACTTCAAATCACTGACTAGGTGTGCAGAGAGATCTGAGCAGAGGTGGTGTTTTATGTCAGCAAAAGCATGTGGGATACCTAATATTGCTATGGGTGGGGTATTATTTATAGTAAGTCAATGGGATGTATAAATGGCCTATTACACAGAA
Source organism: Pipa parva (assembly GCA_019650415.1). Taxonomy (NCBI): domain Eukaryota; kingdom Metazoa; phylum Chordata; class Amphibia; order Anura; family Pipidae; genus Pipa; species Pipa parva. Next base: position 2,587 of record WMED01022688.1, on the reverse strand, counting down.
GTCTTCACTTTTAGCTGCATACTTTACTCAGAAAGCATTAGCTGACCCATCTGATCTAAATTGACTTCCATTGAAGTAAAATAATGACATAATGATAACAGGGATAAATTAAGTGCAATTTATTTCTCCTGCTTCCTGGCTGGATAGTGCAGACAAACAGAAAATTGAGCTTATTTTATTTTTCCAAATTCAATAGATTTCAGATTGTCTCTTTCGTTACTGAAGCCATACATAAATGAACAGATTATTATATACCTATAGATATGTTATTTTGACCTTCTGTTGTTTCAGTTTAGGTTGTTGTTGCTGGTTGAGATGAAAGGTACATACATGTAGAATAGACTTGAAGTCTGTCTCATGCAATAATGACATACCATCATGTGTCATTCAGAATCCACAATTAAATCTGCTTTGTCTTTATGTTATGTATTTCATTTAGTAGGTACACATTAGCATTCACTAATAGCATACATTTCATGAGTTGTTTCCTTTGCACTAACAAGCAAGTTATTTGTTTAATATTTGAAATCTGATGATTGTTGTGGTGTTACTTTTTATACCCTACTTTTGCCGTGAGCAGGTTAACAATCCCAAAATAAATGTCATTCATATATGTTTTTTTTACTTTATCCCTCTAATGGATAGGAATCACTAGTTCCATTGTTTGCTGAAATTGAAGCCATTAAAACCATAGCTTGTAAATGTCACACAGTTTTACCGAACAAAGTGTTTTTCATTTGGAAAACACATCACAGAATGGAATTCAGATCAGAGTAGACCTCACTGCTTTTCAACGCTATATGCTTAATGATTTTAATGACATTTACTTAACTGGCCATGGCTCAAACTCCCAGACTAATATGAGACAATTTTCTTGACGTAAACCCAGCTTATGTTATCATCCCAAAGGCCATTTAGTACAATGTTCCTTACTATGCTTTGCTGGTCTCTTGTCTTTTTTTTCCATTTTTTTTCAGTGTAATTTTTATCATCCTATTGAAACTGTAAAATCCAAAAGAGGAACCTCGAGCAACACCGCATGATGATCTATTGAAACCATATCTGGGTTTTTTCAGAGTGAAAACCTATTTTTAAACACCCGAATTTAGTGTAAAAAGCATGGTTACTCATATTTACTGAATTCTTTATTTTAAAGTTGGTAGCTAGAAATCTTAAGACATTTTAAAGGTGCACCATAGCCTTTCTGAAATCTACCTTTTTATATGCCTTCATATGGATGGCCTTCAAATGCATTCAAATTGTCAGAGCTTTGCTGTCGGTCCTGTGTGTGCCATTGCATGTGCTATTTTTCTCACAGTAGACTTGGCTGAGAAGTATGATTTAAAACCAGTTATATAGTCTGGCTTTACCAGGAATATGGCTGTGGCAGACCTTGATCTTGAGAATGGAATCCAAAAGCTGGATAGAAGCTATCTAATGAACATGCCTTTGGCTATGTCTGAGAAAATAACATAACCCATGTCAAGAACATTTGGTATTAGACGACATTAACATCAGAAAATTAAAGGAAAACAAACATTTGGGTTGTTATGGAAGATATTTTCTCATAGTTCTCTCATAAATTGGGCTTTCTGGGGGTACTTCATGAATATGTATTTCTACATTTGATATAGCAATAGGAGCAGTAGTACCTGGCCCGTCAAATGGTGTTCATCTGTTGCGGGGTATGCAGCAAAACCTCTTAAACCCAATTTGTTTTACTTGTCACCAGCAAAATTAGAAAGAATGTGCTGCCCCTTTAAAATGAAACACATAGTGTAGTATGTAGACACACAATTAGTATTAAATAGGTAAAGGATGCACTCACAAAGGATTTCTTATCAGTCAGCTTCTAAACACCCAATAGCGTCCACAGAATCTGGTCTGTAACTTGCCCTTTTTAAGTGTAGTCACTATTTTATTAAGAATCACAATGGTGCAGATAGTTTTCAGAATTTTAATTGGGTAAAGAAAGGGTACACACATTTAAAAGTTGAAAAGTCAGCCTTATAAAATTGCAGTGTGCAACTCTGACTTTGTATACTTATTTTATACCAATGTCTGCTTTGTGTAAAAACTGTTTGTGTCTTTTATAACACTAATGACATTTATGTAAAAAATATTTGCAATGGTTCCATCCTTGTTTCACAATAATCAGTCATTAGTGTAAAGGGATAGGAGACACATGCTAATTTCTAACATTGTTTTACCCAAACCAGACATTACTGTATAAAATTGACTCACAATGGAAATTTCTAACATTTTTTTTTTACACAGTCATTAGTGTAAATAGGATATATGCATTGTTATAAATGGACACAAAACTACTATGTATCCATTTTTTACATTAAAGGAACAGTTTAGGCACCAACAGTTATTTGCTGTCTGTTTGACACTATTAAATAAAAGTTAAATAAATGCTTTCTGTCATATAAATTATTTATTTATTTCCACCCTTCACAATTTAGCACCAGTTTGGTAGTGAAGCTCCTTCCCTCTCTCAGCCACTTCCTGTTCATTAGTTCAAATTGGAATGTTGAGTTAAGGAATTGACTGACAGGCTGGATAATGCTAAATAACCAATCAG
>WMED01022687.1:226-11614 GCA_019650415.1 Pipa parva | reverse complement strand
GGAGATATTGACTATTATAGTCTACAATACTACAGAAATGAATGCATATATGTATAGATGCATTTATTTATGTATATATGTTTGTATCTGTCAATATATAGTTCACACATCCACAGTTTCTGAGGGTCTCTGAGATATTTTGACGCGTCCCATTGCCCTGGCTTAGGGCCTAGAAAAGATGAATCATTTTAACCTGGAGCCTTTGCTTTGACAGTATAACTGTGAGCTGGCAAATTGGGAATACACCAGGAAATTGTCAGCCCTTAAAACCCCAGCACTGCATTCAGTAATGAGGTCACAGGGTTCTGTCTTTGCAAGATGCAAGCACCTTCTGGTTCAGTGACACATCACAATATCTGAAGCAGACAAGCAGCGTTGCTCATGGAGGTGTGGTGTGTGTGTGTGTGGGGGGGGGAGACACACATTCTTCCTCTCCATTACTCCAAATGAACACCCATCCTACTTTTTTCTCTCACATCCATAAATATTCCTTCCAAAGTACAGGAAGACCATGATTGTTTTTCTCTTTGCAGTTTTCTTCGTTTTTCTCTTTGCAGTTTTCTTCGTTTTTCTCTTTGCAGTTTTCTTCGTTTTTCTCTTTGCAGTTTTCTTCGTTTTTCTCTTTGCAGTTTTCTTCGTTTTTCTCTTTGCAGTTTTCTTCGTTTTTCTCTTTGCAGTTTTCTTCGTTTTTCTCTTTGCAGTTTTCTTCGTTTTTCTCTTTGCAGTTTTCTTCGTTTTTCTCTTTGCAGTTTTCTTCGTTTTTCTCTGTGCATATACTTGGTTGGTATAGAGTTATTAGTGATTCTCCAGCTTCAGAAAAAGCTTCTGAATTTTCAAGTTGGTAGCATAGTGATGAAATAAGACATTAGTCATCTTATGCTAAATAATGCAGCTTGTTTCCTTTCTTTCTCATCTGATCAATTTACTTTTCAGGTTCTAGCTTAAAAACTAATGGAACACGTCTGAAATTTTTACACAATTGTTCAAAGAAAGCAGCAGGGGAGGTGTTCTGTTGACCCAAGCTTTTCATTTTATTTTGCCACCTAGTACTCTTCCAAGTGTCATTTTTCCTGCAAAGTGGTTTTGTATTCATCTGGGACATCATGTTACTTTTTTTTTTATTTTTGGTCTAGCTTGGTTCCCTATGTGATCTGTTCTGCAGTGCCAGGCAAATCACCTTCTGAAGGGCATTTTATATCTAAATGAATGCCTTGCAGGCAGGGTACTCGTACAGTGTATCATTTTATAATGCTCAATCCCTCATATGTACACCTTTACTCTATACAACACTTCAGGAGGTGTTTGTGCCTTACAAGTGACTTAAAGGAAATTAACTAAATGACTGACAATCAAGATTATGTGGGATTGTCCTTTGGACACTTGCAGTATAAATGCATCATAAAGTTGTATGGTTTTGAACACTGAGACGATTGAAGATTAGAATATGTTTGTCGACATTTTGATACCTCAAGGGAGATAAGAGTGCAGCGTAAACAGGGGAATTCATCAACAGGGGCAATCTTTCTACAGCAGTAGTAACCAAAAACAACCAATCAGCTGTTAGCATTTACTGGTATAGGGAAGCTAGAATTTTAAAAGACACATTCTGATTGGTTGTTATGGGTTACTAAACCTTTGAAAATGATTGCCCATGACCCCCTTTGTTTTCTAAGAGTTAAAGGGGCTTCGTGGGTGGAAATTCACAAATCTGTGTAAAAATTGTTTTTAAAAATATGTCCCTTAATGATACTGAGCGGGCCTGTTTATGACTCTTTTATTTGTTTTGATCACATTGCTTTATATTTATTGCAATTAGACTATTTATTCCATTTCCCTAGGAATTATTCAAGAAGAGAATGACTGAGCTTTGTGGATATTTAACACCAATGTATTAGTAAAAAGCCTCATAGAGTTAAATAGACAGGATATTAGCATCATAAACAGCTGCAGTTTCAATGTGACATGTCTAGTGACAAGTGAAAGCAAGAAAAGAGGGCTTGATACGTAAAGCTGCAAAGGCTTTCTTCCTGCTGCTTGGTAAAGATCACAACAAGGGGACTAAGAAATTGAAATCTTTAGAATGGGATTTACTATATGTGAATGTTTTTTGTTTTTTTTAAAGGCATGTTTCCATTTTTTTCAGACACACACTCTCACTCAATTTGTGTGAAAAAATTATTAAAATTACTTAACATTTTGAGGAAATCTTGTATCATTTTTCATCCCCCATACCTTATAAATACTGTATATTTAGATATTTCTGTATGGAGAGAAAAATGAATTGGACACTTGCAGAAATGGCCCCCTCTTGCACCCCCAGACCAACTTATGGTCACTTAGTAGTACCTATCTCAGAGTGGCAATGCCCCCTGGAAGACCAAGACACCACCCCTATTGTTATGCCACTGAATCTTATTATTCTATTGTTAAATATCCAGTAATGGTTGTGTTGTCTAGCAAACCAATTTTTTAATGGCATGTAAATGTATTTCCAATCTGGGTCCCTCCAGTCCCTGGGACCCAGGTCGTTGTTGAATTTAATTTCTCTGTATTTTTATATTTCTTTGCCATTCCCCTGGTTTCAAAGACAAGAGAGTAGAGGGGATACCTTTTATTGGCTAACGAAATAGATGGTAAACGCAAGCTTTCCAGGCTCCTAAGGCCTCTTCATCTGGCAATGGTTTCAAATAAACACAAGCCTCCATTATTGTGAAAATACAACATTCTGTTTACATATATAAATAGCACAGGGGATTTCAATTTCAGACATAAAGGGTCACCTTTAAAGACCAAACATCAGTTTAATGTGAATTATTAAACAAATCTCTGTAAGCAAACCACCCCCATCGTTATTCTTGCTGAATAAAAAGAGGGATAAAAATAAAAGGCTTATCCCCAACAAAAGGAGTATGAAGTAAATTGCCTTACTAAAGGTTAATAATATCCTGTCGCTAAGGTAAAAGACTCAATTACAAAACCTTCAGAACTGTTCCAGAGGAACGGATCAGCCTGCAGTGACAGCAAAGGTTTAAACTAGTAAAATATATAGAGAACCTAACAATTGTTCCCTGAGGAACAAATAAAATGTCCCACTCGTAAACAACTGAACTTTTTAGGGGTTTCCAGCCTCTCAATAAGCATAACTGATCAGTTTTTTTTAAATGTGTTTGATAACTTATTTTCCAGTGATTTTAGTAAACTTCATACTTAAGTAAACATGGACTGCTGTACTGATAGGCCAGTAATAATGGCAGGTTATGGTGTAGCTGCTGGTCACACAAAGCACTCAAGACACAAGACAGCATTGAAACATGCAGTTTATTAAATAACTGTTTCTGCAGAATTGTTCATGCTGTTTTATCCATACTTGTATCTGAAATAGTTTATAAATATTGCATACATAAAAAAAAAATGAATAAGACATTACTGTAACCCCTGCAGATAACTGAATAGATCAAATGTGAGCAGGGTCAAAGGCCAGACAGAGGGTTTAGTGTCCATTTAAAACTGCTAGAGACAAATATATTTGTTAAAATGAATTCTAACCATAGAAATCTGTAAAAAAAAAAAATAAAAATAAAAATAATAAAATAAAATTAAAAAATGTTTGTTGGAATGCTGCAGAACCCCTTTAAATACAGGTTCTATGTGCTACACAACCAAATATATGTGTTCAGAGTGCAGTAAAACAATGCTTAGAGGTTTTCCAGGCTGCAAGGCTCCACAAGGCTCTTATGTTTTGTATTTTGTCTCATTCCATACATGTTGAGTGCCTGGAGAGTCCTGTAATATAAAATTTCACCATAAACCTTTATTATATGCATAGACACTTACTCTCATTTTCTTTCCAGCCTGCCTGTCCAGCTATTAATTATTCTGTATTTTCTGTATTATACTTTTGCTTTATTGTGGCGTTATACAAGCTGTAAAGGTCTGTGCCCCTTTCTCCTGTAGAATCGCTATTATAATATCCCAGCAGCAGTGAGAAACAGTAGTCTGGTGTAAAACCATTTTCTGAACTGCTGCTGTTTGGACACATCGCATTACTAATGGCAGCAGTGCACTATCCTTCTTATTTACTTTTCTTTTTTCTGCAGCACTTTCAAGAACTATTAGATTTAATGGTAGCCTTTGGCTTGTACCATTGGTGGACATATTCATTCCTATGCTTTATAAAATGGAAAAAACCCAAAATGTGTAAAATGTTTGGGGTAGTATAGAAGTAAAATTGCAGGGATTTTGAACAAGGCTAAACAATCATTAAATGGTCGAAACCTCACTGTTTACAGGGAAAATGTTTCTACCTTTTCCATGTTATGTAGAGATAGACACAGTCTTACGGTATCATTTACAGATCAAGCTACATGTGCAGTGTTGGACTGGCCCACCCGGGACACAGGGAAAACTCCTGATAGGCCCTGTTGGAGTTTCAGACTGCACCATAATAGCATATTACTGATGGTAGTGTAAAGCAAGTAGGTGTTTGGAGATGTAAGAATAGGCAGGAAAAACCATAGACACCACTACAACAGCACCACCTGAGAATGTATCTTCTGATGAATACACTGTAGCAGCTAACATTCATTTAAAGCTACAAAACACAGATAATGATTAGTTGTTGCACCCAAAACAGTATAAAAAATACCTTCTCTCTCTGCTATTATCAGCCCTTTCCCTCCCTCGGATCATCGCCATCTTAACTTTTCTTTCTCGTACTTTAATACTCCACCTCCTCCACCCCTTAAAATGTTTATTTGCAATATGCGTGCCATTGATCGGCAAGCCTTTGCTACTTCTCTGTGCTCCAGGCTATCTGCATCCCTGCCCTCCTCTGATCCTGATGCACTAGCAACTTCCTATTACATCATCTTATCTACAACTATTGATTCATTTGCCTCCCCTGTAACCTAACCTGATTCATATTAATAATCCTGGACCCTGGCTGAATGCAGAAACATGTTTTATTAGATCCTGCAGGTGTTGTGCTAAATGTATGTGGAGGAAATCCCATTCCTGGGCAGACTTTCTGCATTATGGGCTTCTGTTCTCTTGTCTTAACTCCTCTCTCTCCCTAGCCAAACAATCCTATTACAAAACTCTCATAACCCAGAAAAAATCAAATGCACATTGTCTGTTATTCCTTTTTCTCTGTTTCACCCTTCTATGTCCCTTGCCCTCAGGTGTGCATCCCCCCCACACTCCCCACAAGATTTTGCTGACTTCTTTACAAATAAAATTGATAACATCCGCAACCATATTGCTGTTCCTCCTAATGAATTATTCTACCTGCATCCCCATCTGAGTTTCCGAATTCTTCTCCTGCTATCAAGTCTGAAGTTTCTCATCTTCTCTCTTCCTCCCTTGTCACTACATACTTGCTTAACTCCATGCCTTCATCTTTAATTAAGTGCTGTCATTCTGTCATTGTGCCTGCCCTAACGCACCTGTTTAATTCTTCCCTGTCCTCTGGACATTTCCTTCTTCGTTTAAACAGGCCTGTATTAAACCCATACTTAAAAAAGCTACACTGGACTCTGCATGCCTCGCTAACTACCATCTTGTCTCTCTCTTGCCTCTGGCTTCTAAACTTCTATAACATCTTGTCTGCACCTGTCTTACTAACTACCTGCATGCTCCCCATCTCCTAGACCAGACCTTCTGCAGTCTGGTTTTAGACCAATTGTAAATTTGCAAATGATCTCCAGGTTGCCAAAGCCTAGGGTCACTTTTCTGTTCTAATTCTCCTAGACCTATCCTCTGCATTTGACACTGTCACTCCTTTCTTATTCAAGTTCTTCATGTGCTTGGTGTCTGTAATCAAGCTGCTTCTTTCCTGGCTTCCTATCTTTCTCATCATTCCTTTTTTGTCCCCCGTGCTAATGTCTTCTGCTGTTCAGCTTAGGGCCCCCCGTTCTCCCTATACACTCTTTTCTTGGGTGATATCAATTCATTTGGTCTTCAGTATCACTTGTGTGCTGAGGATACCCAAATTTACTTAACAGCTCTTGTGATAACACCTGAATTACAGTCTCAAATTTCAAGCTGTCCCTGGTAATCTCCTCATGGATGGCCAAGTGCCAGCTCAAATTAAATATCCCTAAAACGGAATTGATTATCTTAACATCCAAACCTGGACCTGCTCCTACCCATTTCCATTCTAGTGGATGGTGCGATCATCAACCCTGTAACCTCTGTACGTTGTCTTGGGGTGACTTTTGACTTGGCTCTTTCCGTCTCTAAGCACATCTCTTCCACTGCTAAAACCTGTCGATTTTTCCTTCCCAACATTGTCAAGATCCAACCCTTTCTCTCTCGCTCCACTGCCAAGACCCTCTTGCATGCTCTCATCCTATCCCGCTTGGACTACTGCAGTGTTCTTCTATCTGGCCTTCCAGCTTCCTACCTCTCACTGGTTAAGTCTATTCTAAATTCTGCTGCCAGAATTCTCTCTCTCCATAGTGGACAGCCTTTTCTCTCAATCTCTCCTTGCTCACTGGATCCCCATAAGCAAACAAATCATTTACACTGTTCTCCTTTTGACTTTCAAGTCACTTTATTCTGTTGCCCCTCCCTACAATTTCCTCACTCGTATGCCTTTACATTCCTCGTAGTCAACTGCACTCCTTCCAAACCAACCAGATTTGCATGCCAAATACTAATACTGTCGTTTCTTGTCTTAAACCCTTTTCTCTCTCTGCCCCCCACATATGGAATTCTATACCCCTTTATCTTTGCAAGGAACATTCTCTCTGCACTTTTAAAACCAAACTGAAGTCTTATCTTTTGGAGCACCAGCTACATGCTTAATATCTGTATTTATTGACCTATAAATTTGTATTTATTGACCTGTGTTTCAGCACTTTATTACTGCTCTTATTACCCTTCTATCTGTATATGTAAGTCTTCCTCCCATTTAGATTGTAAGCTCTGTGGGGCAGTGACTTCCAACCTCTTGTGTCAAACTCAACCTAGCATTTAAAGTGAAGTATGTTTGTGATATTATACTTTTATTGTTTAATGCACTTTTCCCATGTCTGCATTATATTTGTAATTTTGAATTGCGCTTTATTAATAAAATTACATACATGTAAACCTTTATTTTTATAGCTTCCTAACTCTTTTCATCTTTTCTAATGTAAATGCCAGGGAATGATTATACATTGGAAAGTGCCTATTAGAATGCTTAGCCTTGTTTTGTAATTTATTTTTTCTTAATCTAAATCTGTGTACAGAACCACCAACAAAAATTCTACTCTGTCTACAACATGAAAAATGCCTAACCACTGTTTGACCCACCTCACCATCTGCTCTCCTGCTTCTTCTGGTGATTTAAAGAAACAAAGATTCAACTCTTCCCTGCACTGAGTTTCCCTTCTTGACTTTTTCACTGCTGCATGCTCTCTTCAAAGTAATGCAATGTGCTTTTGATAGGATGGGTAGACAAAAGTTCCTATTCCTTGCTTGCTTTGTCCAATCATAACTGCATCACATTCCTTTGAAGTAAAGGGAGCAGGTAGTTTTGCAAGAGCTGAGGACGGAAACGGCATAGGGGAGAAGTGAACCTTTGTTGCATTAAAATGTATATATGTATAATTTTATTTATAAAGAGCCACAAATTTACACAGCGCTGTACAATTGAGCGATACAAGTACAATACAAACAAGGGAAAAGTGCATTAAACAATACAAGTAAAATACAAACAAGGGAAAAGTGCATTAAACAATACAAGTAAAATATAACAAGGGTACATCAAATTAATTGCTAGGTAGTGATTGACACAAGAGTTTGGAGGTCCCTGCCCCAAGGAGCTTACAATCTAAGTGGGAGGAAGACTTGCATACACAGATAGGACAATAAGAGCTGTGGAGTCATAGGTCAATAAATACAAATAAATAGATCAAAATAGATATAGATAAATACAGTGAATAAATAGATAAATACAATAGATATATACAGATATTAAACATAAAAATTCTACATAAAATGAATGGTAAGAATCAGTGCTAGTGCTCCGACAGATAGGATTTCAATTTGGTTTTGAAGGTGGAGAAAAAATGTACCTGGCAGAGACAAAGGGGTAAAGAATTCCAAAGGTGAGGGGCAGAGAGTGAAAAGGGTTTAAGATGAGAAAGGGCAGTATTAGTACGAGGTACGCAAAGCTGGTTGCTGTTAGAGGAACGTAGTGGACGCCGAGGAACTTACAGACGTAAGAGTGAGGAAATGTAGTGTGGGGCAAGAGAGTGAAAAGGGTTTAAGACGAGAAAGGGCAGTATTAGTACGAGGTACGCAAAATGACAGATAATGCAGGAGATGGAGCATTTGTAAGATTGTGCTGGGCCCATCTGTTTTTTTTGTAATTGTGACCATTTTAGAGCAGGGATCTTTGACTGTTGCTGTTGAAATACTCCCATCCATTTCTTGGCTTTTAAGTGATGCTAGTGATTCAGTGGCAGTTGGATAAACGCAAGTTGAAGGATGCTAAAATGTAAAACGGAAACTCATTTCTGTAGTTTTTGATTCTTGGTGTGTGTGATGCATGTGTTTTCTGTTACCATTTATAAGGTTTATGACATGAAGGATTGCCGTTAGATTTGTAGAAAGCAGAATGTTATGTGTTGGTGGAGGCAGTATTGAGCTAGCTTTCTGTTAAGCTGTATGATCTAATATTATCAGTAATATATCTGGAATCAACATTTCAGTCACGGCAAGAGGGCGCAGAAAGTTGAATTATGTAATCTTCCAGCATCTGTATCACTTTGGCATATGTACATTAAAAGAAAAAAACTTTTTCTTTAAACAGATAAAGTAATAGTAGAATGTGACGCCAAAGGGTAAAAGTTATAGTTGGTATATTGTAAAATAAATTCTTTATCATGTTTAAAATGATAACATTTCTGCTAGAATTTAACTCCTGTTTCAAACCAATTACAGTTTTTTTTTCTTTTATCAAAAGCATCAATTTGATTCACTGCAAAATATTATAGTTTAAAGAGATAATGTATCATACGTGCCACAACTGCAAATATCCAATGTTAATAGATAGTAGTTAGCTATTTATCCTAAATTATACAGCTTTATTAGGGGGGCAGTGCCTTCGCTACTATTATCTCGCCACACCTTGATGTTGCAGACTTTGCAAGGTATGTAATATATATACTGTACAGTGGCAAGAAAAAGTATGTGAAACTCTTGAAATGTTATGGTTTTCTGCATTAACTTGTCATAAAATGTGATCTGATCCTCATCCAAGTCAAGCGTATCGACAAATATAATGTGCCCAAAATAATAACACAAAATTTTTTCTGATCCTTCATATCTTCATTGAGAACAACAATGAAAACATTATAGTGCTAGTGGATAAAGTATGTGAACCCTTGAGTTAATCTCAAAAAAGCTAATTGGAGTCAGGTGTTAGCATACCTGGAGTCTTGTTAAGAAAATGAGTTTGGAGGTGTGGACTACAGCTAGATTGACTGATAAAAACCACTTAGACTTTAGTTTGCTCCACACAAGAAGGATACGCGTATGTAAGCCATGCCTCACCAAAAAGAGCTTTCAGAGGATCTACGGTCAAAAATTGTTGCTTTACATAAAGCTGGAAAGGGTTACAAAGCGATTTCAAAGACTTCAGAAATTCACCAGTCTACAGTAAGGCAAACAATCTACAAATGGAGACAATTTGGGACTGTGGCTACTCTGCCAAGAAGTAGGCGCCCAGTCAAAATGACTCCAAGAGCACAACTGAGACTTATCAATGAGGTAAAGAAACAACCCAGAGTGACAGCCAAAGATTTGCATTAATGCAAAGCATTGGTACAGGCTAACATCTGTGTTCATGAATCTACAGTTCGCAAAACTTTGAACAAGCAGGGTGTCTATGGCAGGACACCACGAAGGAAGCTGCTGCTAATTAAAATTAACATTGCTGCACGTGTGAAGTTTGTGAAAGAGCACATTGACACTTCACAACTGTACTGGCAAAATGTTTTGTGGACAGATGAAACTAAGATTGAACTATTTGGAAAGAACATGCAGCGATACATCTGGCATAAAAAAGGCACTGCACATTACCATAAAAATGTCATCCAAACCGTCAAGTATGGTGGAGAGAACATCATGATTTGGGCCTGCTTTGCTGCATCAGGGCCTGGTCAGCTTGCAGTCATTGAGGGGAAGATGAATTCCCAAGCGTATCAGAAAATTTTACAGGATAATGTGAGATTGTCTGTACACCAGCTGAAACTCTGTAGAAGTTAAGTGATGCAACAGGACAATGACCCAAAACACCGGAGCAAGTCCACAACAGAATGGCTTATGAAAAACAAAATCTGCCTTTTGGAGTGGTCAAGTCAGAGCCCAGATCTCAACCCTATAGAAATACTATGGGTTGACTTGAAGAGAGCTGTACATATGAGCTGTCCAAGGAACATGACTGAGCTAAAGCAATTCTGCCAGGAAGAATGGGCTAAAATTCCTCCTGAACGATGTGCAGGTCTGATCCACAGCTACAGGAAATGCCTGGTTGAGGTTATTGCTGCCAAGGGAGGTTCAACCAGCTATTAATTCCAAGGGTTCACTTACTTTTTCCACTATCACTTTGAATGTTGAATGAGTGCGTTCAATAAAGACCTGAAAGAAAAAAAAAAAATTTTTTTTTGTGTTATTATTTTGGGCACATTATATTTGTCGATACGCTTGACTTGGATGAGGATCAGATCACATTTTATGACAAGTTAATGCAGAAAACCCTAAAATTTCAAGGGGTTCACATACTTTTTCTTGCCAAATATATATATTTTTTGCATCTACATTTTAAAAAGCAGTAGGAGTTGTTGATATCAATGACTAATTAATAGAAATAAGAAAAAAAAAAAATTCATTTTACTGCTCTAAGATAAGATGCTGGTATTTTTACCATGTGAACCAGCTTGTGGCAGTACTATAATTCTGTATGTGGTGACCATCTGCTTATGCTGTCAGCCCCAAACAGTGCCTCAGCCCAATTTCAGGCTTTTATTGTCTGTTTTGTAAGTGAGTCTGCGAGATTGGTGTAGGTTCTCATGCCTTTTATACGCTGCTAAGACTGCTAAGCAGTTAAAATACTTACAAAACATCAGCAGGTTCAGACTTCCTAGATGCTGAACATTTAATAGCCATCTTTGATGGGGAAACTAAATGGGAGAATTGCAGAAGATGTAATAACAATCGAAGTCATCGGGATTATCCTATTCTCTGGGAGGGAAAATAGAAGAGCTGATTAAATAAGCAGCTTTTGCGTGTTGAAGTTTAATAATGTGTTGATAACTAAAGTAAACAGGTGAATATTTGTGAAGGTGTATTTGCATACATTATACAAATGTGAGTTTAGATTTTCATCTACTACTGGAA